>CM055204.1:3921932-3931855 GCA_029224185.1 Karalla daura
TATGTATTTATCTATCTATCTATCTATCTATCTATCTATTTATTTACTTACTATGTATTTATCTATCTATCTATCTATCTATCTATTTATTTATTCACTTACTATCTATCTATCTATCTATCTATCTATCTATCTATCTATCTATCTATCTATCTATCTATCTATCTATCTATCTATCTATTTATTTATTCACTTACTATCTATCTATCTATCTATCTATCTATCTATCTATCTATTTATTTACTTACTTACTATGCATATATCTATCTATCTATCTATCTATTTATTTACTTACTTACTATGCATATATCTATCTATCTATCTGTCTATTTATTTATTTACTGACTATGTATCTATCTATCTATCTATCTATTTATTTACTTACTATCTATCTATCTATCTATCTATCTATCTATCTATCTATCTATCTATCTATCTATCTATCTATTTATTTATTTATTTACTTACTATGCATTTATTTATTTATTAACTTACCATGCATTTATTTATTTATTTACTTACGTTGCATTTATTTATTTATTTATTTACTTACGTTGCATTTATTTATTTATTTATTTATGATGCATGTATTAATTAATTTGCATTATTTATTTATTTATTTATTGATTTATTGATGTAATTTGTGGGGCTCTTGTTGTCAGGGACTGTTGCTCAACAAGCAGTGGTCCGTGCTCCTCATCATAGCGCTGAGGAGGCGCTGCGTACAGCGCCGTGACTCCTCGCTGTGTCTCATGCCGCGGTCACAGCGCCACTTACTCATTTCACGATCTTCTCGCCTCTTCAGACGAGCAGCGCGCAGGCCTTTCTGCGACTCGGCCTCGGCTTGGGTCGGGAAAGCTTTTTTCTCTCGCCGTGAGATGGAAAACAGTGTGTTGGAGCGAGCCGGCCCCCCCGGAGGAGACCTCTGGACCTCAGGCTTGAACGTCACGAGGCTTTAAAACTGTCAGCGGCCATTTTCATCACCGCCGTTAACAAAAGTGACCAAAAGTGGCCTTTTTTTTTTTTTTCTTTTTCAGGGCCGAGTTGGACGTCAAGTGACTTCAGATTTCCATTGTACATTTATGACTGTCTGATGTTCCCTCCGAGAGCTTGACCGAAAAAAAAAAAAAAAAAAAAAAAAAAAAAGTTTGGTGGTGGAAAAACAAGCTGTGTCCTTTGACGGTTCAATCAAGCGGAGCGTTCCCCCTTTTTCAACTGTTTTTGCAATTACTGTCCGTTTTTGGGACAAAAAGAAGTGGGTGTCAGACATTTCAAAACGTGATGTATTACTGTGGAAACAGACTCCCGTATCTCTGGCAGATGGGTTTTTGGGCTCTCGCTCCCCTGCCGCGCGAAGCGTTTCAGGTCGAATCAGTAACCCCTCCCCCACCCCCTCCCTACACCCCACCCCCCCCCGTCAGCAGTGGCGGGATAACAACAACCAGCGCAGTCACAATGAAGGCCCTCCTCGGACGCCTCTGATAACGGTGCTGCGTGTCTGGTCGGACTCGTTGGGATGGGACACCGTTTCCTGCTCTGCCTCCCCCCCGTCCCTTTTAAACAATAGAGACGGATCTTTTTTTTTTTTAATATATATATATATATATATATATAGTTCTCAATCTTAAGATTCGTTTTTTTTTGCAATTTCACACCACTCAAATTCAACAAAACATATCCTGGACGTGTACTTTTTTTCCCCATCACATCCACGCGACATCCACTCTTACCCCGCCCCAGGCACACTGCAGTCCGTAAGCCCCGAGACATCCGTTCATTCCCGCGATCAGTCCTCCCTGCCCCCCTTCCCCCCCCCTCTCCCTTATCTTCAGCTGGGGGCACGGTCAGCCTCCAGTGGGACCACGGAGACCGGGAGACAGTGTTTGGCTCCGGCCTCCTCCTCGCCGCCCCGGTCCCCGACTTACCGGGTCGATTTCAGCCATGTCTCGGAGAATCTGGCAAAGACGGAAAAGGGGGGGGGGGGGGGGCAGCAGAGACGCGAAGGGGGACGGGAGACACCGCTGTGGTTTCGTCATCTCGTCCTCTGGCCCGGCACCGGCGCTCGCAGCGCTTGTTCCCCGATCGTCCGTCATCTTGATCGAGCTGGCCGCTCGACGGCGTGTCGAGGGGGGGCCCATCATGTCGGGCTCATGTGGGGAGGAGGCCATTGAGGTGCGGGGAGGAAGAGCCGAGGCCTGAAAAAGCTTGTCCGGTAGAGAGCGGTGTGCTGGGGCCGTGGGGGGGGTGGGGGGTGGGGGTGGAGGGGGGGGGGCGTCTCCATGAGAATGCATGCATTTCCATGCGAGGCCATCTCCAAGGCGGGAGGCCGTTATCAGCACAATGGGCCCGCAGATGGCTGTTCCCGCCACACAGGGCTGCCGCCATTGGAGGCTCACCGCAGGCCGGCGGCCCCGCTCGGGGGGAGGCCGGGGGGGGGAGGGGTCACAGGTCAGGGCAGGGCGGCCGGGGGTTGCATGGGCCGCTCACCGGTTCGCGCTGGAACTTTCCAGATCCCAATCAGCGTTTTTTTCGCCCGCCTCACAATGAGCCAACTCCAGAGTCCGCCTCGCGTAGGTGCTCCGGGGCTGTTCCTGTGCTGAGCCTAGACTGACATCGACTTGAACTGGTCCCTTTTGTGATCTTTCAGATCGCTCGCCGTCTGACTGGGTCCCTCCCTGTACTTTGATTCTGTGCGCGTGGAAGGGATCTCTCTGACCGGAGTCGTCGATTACACTCGAATAAGTGTGCGCTCACATTCACGTCTGCTGAATCTGCGTCAGCGGCAGGTCGCACTATGAGTAGGAAACCGTTCTGTGACGCTATCCGTCAATGAAATCTGCCTTTTTTTTTTCTCCTTTCCTGTCGCGCCATTTCGCGTTTGGCGCTTTTGCGCCACCACACATTCTTCTGAAAGCTAAATGTCACGCCGTTCAGGGAAAGCTGGGTCGCCGGGGAAGCGAAATTGCCGAGAACCATGCAAATCAAACTATTCTGGGTTTTCACAGTAGCGGCAGTTATCTCCGTGCGTGTAAAAGTGGTGGAGTTACAAGAGACTCTGTCAGGGCTGGTTTCCACCCGTCGTGGGCACACACACACACACACCCCCCCCCCCTCTCCCTCGCTCATATAGAAACTGGGTGCGTGTGGTTTCTGACTGAGCGCGGAGTCGTCTGGGTGGAAGGTGGCTGTCGTCTGGCCGACGGCGTCTCCGTCTCACACTAACAATTGTGCGCGACAGTTAATGTCCTGCGCGTGGTGGACACTGCCCGCCTTCCCCCCCCCCCCCTCTTCAGCCCGTTCGCGCCTCGCTCGCGCCGCCGCCGCTCCAAATAGTCCCCCCTGGGCCCGCGTGAGCCAACGCTTCCCGTCAACCCCAATCTGCCGGGAGCGAGTGGTTTTTTTCATCCTGTTAGTCACCGGGCGCTCCGGTCACCTGAGAGGCCCTCCGACAAAGATGGCATTGATCGGCCCCCGCCCTCCGCCCCAGCCGGACGCCTCGCCGGGGACCGGACGGGACCGGAGGCAGAGCCAGGGGATGGAGTGGCGGGTCTCTGTGTGTACGGCCTCGTTAAGTTTGACGCCGGGCCCGGCGGGGCGTCCCCCCCACTTCCATTCTGATTAGCTCGGCCCGACTCGGAGCCATACCGCGTCTGTTTAGGATGGCATTCAATGGCTCCCGAGCGTCACCGTAGCGTCGACGAGTAACTGCACATTCGCGCGCGCCTGTGTGTGTGTGTGTGAGTGTGAGAGAGAGAGAGTGAGACAAAGGGACAAGGAGACGGGGAGAGGTCAGATGTGTGTCCCAGGCCTGGTGTCACATTATGTGCCTCTGTAGCGCATTATGTGCCCCCCCCCCCCCCCCCCGATTCATCGTTCTCAGTGCGCGCTCGGGTCCTTCCCGCGCACGCTCAGGTCGGGGCTGCGTACTTGTTCATCAGCACGGCGACGGGCCTGTTATGTTGCCGTAGGAGACAGTGGGCCATTGATTCGTTTTTAGAGCCGCTCATCTATCGGGGGGGGGGCGCGACGTGACCTCGAGCTCTTCATCAGCATCGTCCACTGAAGTGCATTGTTTCGCGAATCCCACGAGCGTCCTTGTGCGCACTTCAGTTTCCCCACTTGTCTGCGTCTCTCGCAGTGTGTGTGTGTGTGCGTGTGTGTGCGTGTGTGCGCGTCGAGGAGGAGTCATCCCAGACAGACCCTGACTCACTGGCTGGCCGCGCAGCCATCCGGACCCCTGTCCTTCCCCGGCGCGCCTGCCGCCACGCCTCAGTCAAAACACATGTCGCAGTCATAACAGCGACGCGTTGCGCGGACCCCGCCGAGTCGCCAATGACAGATTCTCGCTCCAAACGGCCTTTGGTGCCGTCCAGACGTGGACTACCTGTGAAAAGGGACCCACCCGGGGGGGGGGGGGCGCAACGACTCATCGCTTTGCAAATCCTGGGACTGGGCCGTGGGATCTCGGATCGGGTGCGCACGGGAGAGCACCTGCTGCCTGGGAAGTGAGGCAGTCTACCTGAGCGGCTTTGTTCCCAGACACCCGGACCGGCCTCGAAACCCAGCGAACTCCATGTAGAACAGAAAATAATTCAGCAGACTTGACCATTCTGTTTTCCCTGTCTTGTACAAGTGCTGCCGCCCAACAGTACAGTCGCGTTCGTGGGATGGTGGGGCCTTCAGACGGCCTCGCGTTCTCATTTGTCCCGTGACCTCGTCTCTTTGGTCCGCCTCTGCCCTCCGCGTTTGTTTGACACGTCGTCACGCGTTCTCCCGACCCCTCTCGTGTGTTTTGGCTTCCTAGCTTAGACCGCGTCCCCTTACAGAGGCCGTTGTGACCTCACGGGATGGATGGAGACAACCGCGGTTCCTCCCGTTCCTCCAGCTCCTGCCTCTCGGCTCCCAGCCCGCCTGCTCCTAGCGGGATGACTGGTCTGGCCGTGCCTCCGCTCGCCTCTGACTCACTGAGCAAACCTCTCCGGCCGTTGAAAAGGTCCGGGGCCTGAGGTCATCCAGTGACCCAGCAACCCCGCCACACACACCTCCGCGCCCCGGGGCCAAGAGGTCTGTGTGGGCATGGCGACCTGAACCTGGGGAGTTGTGTGTGTGTGTGTGTGTGTGGGGGGGGGGGGGTTGGAGGGCTGTTTTATGTGGCTGTCTGGGAAGTGAGAGGAATAATAGACTGCTATAATTGGTGCCCCCTGATTTCCTGGCAGCGCTGCCAGCTCCCTAGAGGATAGCATGTGTCTGAGCGTGCGTGCGTGTGTTATGTGTGTGTGTGTGTGTGTGTGTGTGTAAATGTGCGTGCATGTGCGCTGTATGTGTGTGTGTGTGTGTGTGCTGGCTGACACATGGATAGCTGCGGAGCAGGGATGTGATAAACACACTGGGCAGGGGGATCTCCGTCCAGGAGTGGGCTCCATGCTTTAGTGATGAAGTCATTGGGAAAAAGCCCGGTTGAACTGGAGGAGGAACAGACACACACATGCAGGCAAACACACACACACACACACACACACACACACAGATATTACCTTACAACATATGCACGTGAATCCGACGTTTCCTTACAGGAAAGTGAAACGCACTCCCGATTGCAAGTTTTGATTATGGCAGCACTTACAGTACAGTCAGAGTGGATGAGTGATGATTGGCCACGTGCTGATAAGGCGACTCAGTGTCGGTGTTTTGCACCGAGATGGTGTGTGTGTGCCTGTGGGGTGGTGGTGGTGGTGTGTGTGTGTGTGTGTGTGTGTGTGTGTGTGTGTGTGTGTGGGGTGGGGGGGGGTGGTGTCCAGAGCGCTGCCTAACCACAGTGAGCGCCTTGCGGTGTTGGTCCTGTTATGTTAGGTGTGAACTGTGGCCCTCGAGGAGCTTGGGTAACACTCGCGATTGCCTAAGCCAGTTGTTGTGATGGTGTTGCAACCAGCCGGACCTGGCCAGGGTTTGGCTGTCATGTGAGCCCTTGTTCTCTATCATTCCCCCCCGCCTGAAAGTGTCGGGGCACGTGTGTGCGCGATCTTGCGCGCGGTCGGAAGTGGCAGCCCTCAGAAGGGGCAGACAGGTCAAAGGTCGCCTCTGACTCACGGCGTGTGGAATTCAGTCGTTGCCACATGAATGCGGCACTCTCAAAACGCAGGCCGCTTGGCGAGCGGCGGCGGCGGCAGGAAATGATAGTTCGTTAAAAAATGAGAGGCTGGGATGCCTTCACGAATTAAAGCCTCACAGCAGCAATCAGGCCGCGGGAGGCTGAGACTCGGGGATTTTCCCTCCATATCTCGTTTCTCACCAGAGCTTATCTCAGTTCGCCCAGTTTTTTTCCACTGCGCCCATCATTGATTAGGTGAGGCTCTTCTCCCGGTCCAGGAGGAGGAGAGGACGCCTCTCCTTACGTGGTCACGCTATAGGTTTTAGGTCACTTGTGATTAATTACCATATACCGTGTATGATCGGAGTTAAGGTGCGCCGATTTCTGCTCTGCGTCTGCAAACCAAAGCCCTGCGGTGGCCGGTGTATGGCAAACAAACATGACGGCAAACAAATATGAAATATTGTACATGTGTCTTTTATTGAAAAAAAGCAGACAAAGACTGAGTCACTGTTCCTCAAGGAATATGCGTGTCTAGCCCAAAGCATGAACTCTCCTTTGTGTTATTCAAAGGTTTTTCTTGCTTTTTCTTTTTTTTTTTTTCTTCTTAAAAGCGTTCTGGTTTTCAGCAGACAGAGATGGGCCCTCCGCTGTTAATGAATGAGTAAGAGGAGCTGCAGAAGTGTCAGATCTCGTGGCATATCATTGTCCTCGCTGGTCCCTCATCTTAAATACTCGGAACTAGGTTTCCTTTTTTTTCCGTTTGAGGTGGTTTGGTTGTGGAGGGAGACATCTAAAATGTCAATACTTATTTATATTTCTGGTGTGCGTGCGTGCGTGTGTGTGTGTGTGTGTGTGTGTGTGTGTGTGTGTGTCTGTGTGTGTGTGTGTGTGTGTGTGTGTGTGTGTGTGTGGTAAGGGCACCTGAACAATTCGGATCACCAACCCGGAACAGCTCGTCCACTTTCTGCCCCTGTTGATTTGATGCTGTGATCTCATGTTAACCGACTCTTAAAAGTGTTGAATTCAGTTCATTTTCAACCAGACACTAAAATAAAATCCATATCGATCGCCCCGGCGTTTCAGTTCATCCCTGGGCGGCCTGGGAATCCCCCCCCCCCCCCCCCCCTCTCTCTCTCTCTCACCTCACGCCTCATTTTAACACATTTTCAGTCACAAGCAAAGCCGAGCCAGGTGTGCATGGGCAGAGGCAGTTTCCTCAATTGTCTTTCGTTTGAGCTCACACATCCAGACTCAGTTTTTCTGCCTGCATCAGGAGAAAATGTTGCTCCACTTTTTAAGCACAGCACATACAGATTAGCACTTTATGTTAACATTTTAGTACACCTCATGATTTTATATACTTGTTGCAGCCCTTTGTGAATAAACTCTGAGCTTCTGTTGCAGCCAGTATATGTCTGCGGCTTTTCACTTTTGCTTCCTATTTGATTGTTTCATTTAGTGGCTCATGGTAAACCCTGGCTGGGGATCATAACTTTTTAGATGCTTGTTAAGAAACGGCCGCATGCACAGGTTATGTTTAAGGATGTGTGCAGATCCATAAAATGCTGCTTATCATTAGGAATGAGTCACGTATCCTCGCCGAGAGCGATCCGTGCGCCCGGGGCCAGGGCGGCATCCTCCACCTCTGGAATTATTCTAAACAGTTGGACAACAACCTTTACAAGGTTCGGTAGAAGTCACACATGCAGGCTTGTGTGGCTGTAAAATGACCCACAATTCGGGACTTTTTTTTTTTTTCACACAGGAGTAATTATTAGTAGCCTTTTAAAAATGTCCCTCGTTTTCCATTTAGGAATAGTGCAAGAAGTGTCACATTTTTTGTTTTTTTGTGCCAGCCATACTGATCCACACAGGCAACATGTGCGTGGACGTTTTGGAATATTGACAAACAGCAAAGGAGTGCGTTCTGACTGTGCAGCAGTAAATACCTGACAATGAGAAAAAGTTGGAGGGCAAAGTTATAACCGGAATGTTAATTTAGCAGCATTTACGCTGCAGCTGTTCTCAGCTTTGGACGTGATCTTCATTTCCATTTTGAATAATTCTGCCTTTTCGCGTTGGATTATCAGAAAAAAGCAAACGATCGGGCCTTTAGTGTTTTTTAAAAAAAACACACGATCCATAAATTGAGACCGGATGATGAATTTGTGTGGTGAAACAGCCTCTTGCCCCCGCGCAGGGACTTGTCAAGACCTCTCGAAGTGTGAAAATCCAAACTTGCTGCTTTTTTTTTTTTTGCTTTTTTTTTTTTAAGTACAGCAAACAGTTCAGTTTCTCGAGGCCACGGTCTTCTTTTTTTTTCTCCCTCTCTCTTTTTTTTTTCTGAGGAAAACAATGCATGTGCGAGGGCTTTTTTTCTGCTGACTCCGTGCCTGAGAGCACGGGATCCTCGGCAGAGCGGTCGCTGAAATCTGCTCACCGGCTGTTGAGCAAAACAGCCCGGGCTTCACCTCTCGGCCAGATTGTCGCCTTGTAGCGGCCATAAATTCCCCCCTCCTCGCCCCCCCCCCCCCCCCCCCCCCCGGGCACGAAAGTGACAAAGGAGACCGCCAATCCCATTTCTCAATTCTCAAAGGGTTTTACTGCACATTCAGGTCGACCTGTACAACAGCAGCAGGGGCTTCACAGGGGCATCTCACGCACTGCATTCGTTTGTTTGTCCGCACAGGTGACGCCTAGTCAGATTAGGAGAATATAATCCCCCCCCACCCCCACCCCCTCCCTCCCCTCCCCGTAGATCCTTTCAGAGAAAACGTAAAGATGTGCGGCACAGGTACTCACGGGGAAACAGTGAACACACTCTCTGTGGCAATTCTTAAATCCGACTAATTTCGCCACCCCCCCCCCCCCCCCCCCCCCTCTTCCAGAAAAAGAAGTCCAGAACAAAAAATAGTCCCAAAAAGCAGAAAGTTCGCAGGTTTTTGAATGGAGGGAGCGGGAGACGGTGCTGGCTGTGAGGCATTAAAAACGTGTTTCAGACTGCTAGCTTTGAGCCTCTTTGTTGGCGGATTTGCCCGGGCTCATGACTCAGTATTGCTCATCGTGTAGGAGATGATTCGCCCGCCATTTCTGAAATCTTTCCCCCTCGCCCTTTGTTCTTGCCTGTTCACATCTATGCGCGGAGGCCGTGCGTGACTCCGGCTCGGCTTGGCGGTCTGGGCCCGGCTCCCCTCTTGACTTTTCATCCAGGTTAGGTGCCTCGGAGGTGAAGTTTGCGAGGTTTCCTTTGACTGTAGACGTGAGGAACTTGTGAAGTGGGGGGATGGGAATAGGAGAGGCTTTGTTTCCCTCCAAAAGGGAAAAGGAAAAAGCTCGATTTTAGATACCGTGTGTCCTCAGCATTTTCTCTTGTGTCATTCAAAGCGTGATCCCTCTGTTTGACTTGCCTCTGTCCGCCTTGTGCCCATTCACATGTTGGATATCCATTACCTGATATAAAGTTAATCATTGCTTTGAAAGCTTCCTTGTCGTAAACTCGGTCATTTCACACAAGCTGGGGTTTTTTTTTTCTCACCACAACATAGGTGTGTGTACGCATTTGTGCGTGTGTGTGTGTGTGTGTGCGTGTGTGGAGGTGGGGAGCAACGGGAAATTACTTCTGCCTCCTTCAGAGAAAGTTATCAGCTATAAACCCAACCGTATGTGACACGGCAGCCCACGCAAACCTGCCCCGGGATCTTTGATGTGTCAGGGCTTTGATGTGCCTCGGCGGCCCGAACAAAAGATGTACAAGTGGAACATAAGGAATGTCCTGAAACAATAGCTCAGGGGATGTAATTGCCTGTGTACAGCCACAAAAGAGAATAAGTGA
>CM055204.1:3931955-4148880 GCA_029224185.1 Karalla daura
AGAGGAGAAAGGAGAGTGAATCAGACTGAGGGAAGAGAGGAGGGGGGGGGGTCGAAGAAGACAAGGAGACAGACGGCCAGTGTTGCTCCTTCTGCAAACATGCCCAGCAGGTCAGTGTCCCCGCCTCCGGCACGGGTGACCGCACACCGGTCCCTCCTGCCACTTTAAGCCGCTGTCGCGCGGGCCCGGCTAATTGGAGGCGGCGGAAACGAGGAGACGGGCGGGGGAAAAGGGGGGAGGCAAACGGGCCCGTTAGCGCAGGAGGAGCCTTCGTTGTGCTCGGCGTACGTTGGTGTGGTCGGGAGGGGAGGGGGGGAGGAAATGGCATTTCAAGAGGGATGAGAGCTAATATTGAAGTCTGGAATCGGCACAAACGGGCGCCAGGTCGGAGAGAGCCTCCTGAAATCCATCTTTTTCCCTGCGCGTCTGCCTCTGCGAGATGCATCGATGAGCGCTTTCGGTGTTGCTTAAAGCTGTTCGAGACCATCAGGATGTGACAGGGTGGGTGTTGCAAGATCACGCTGGGATCCTGCTGCACCGCTGCGCTTTTCTCGTTTCACTTCCACATTTCTCCGACCTCATCCTTTACGCTGACGGCCGAGCGGGTTCTAACGCTTTCCATTCATTATCTAGGAGTGCACCAGTGCGTGTCTTGCCGGAGAAGGTGGTGGTGGGGGGGGGGGGTTTCGATCCCCTTCTTGTTTAATGCAGGTCGTTTTTCGGCCCGGGTCCACCTTTGTCTCTCCACCTCTCGGCACCTCGGCCTGCTTCTTTTAATCTCACGGCCTGGGACGCGGTCCAAGGGAACAGACAAACTTTCCACAGGTCCAACAGGAGCAGGCCGGGCCATTAGGCGACACATGAGCAGCCCTATCGAGTGGTGCGGCGGGCCCGGGGCCCAGACGCATGCGACTGCGGCTGCAGCAGGGACGGCCCAGCCCGGGGGCCGTGCCGCTGACGTGGACGGAAGGCAGAGGCTCTGGTTGGATGAAAGGATAAAGAAAGAGGATTGAGGGCACCAGGCCGTGCCTCCCACTTCACATCATGTGAAGGGTGGTGGGCCCTTTATCCCCCCCCCCCCCCCCCCCCCTTCCCCCTCCTCCCCTTCTCTTGCTTTGTTGCTCTCCCTCACTTCATTCCTTGCTCGGCCCCCTCTCCGGTGTGTGTGTCTGTATGTGTGTGTGTGTGTGTGTGTGTGTGTGTGTGTGTGTGTGTGTGTGTGTGTGTGTGTGTGTGTGGCAATCCTGAGCTGCAGTCATCGCCACTAGCATGCAAATGTCAGGCCGGGTCCGGCACATACACACTTTCCGGTCCGAGATGCGGCATCGGGACTTCTGAAAGTGTGACTCAGACGGACAAGTAAAGGCAGAGCTCCGTCCACAACAACTACTGAGAAACTTGCTGACAGCTCCGAGGATCGCTTGTGCCGATATGGAGGTAGTTGGTGCTGGCGCTATCAGGCCGGAACTTGCTGCTGGAGACGCGACAACTAGTCTGGCCTGTACGTTACATGCTATAGCAGTCCCACTGGCTAAAAAGGTGCGCAAGAACTTCACCTGGGCCTTTATAACGGATCGACACGATTCCAATGCACTACCAAAAGACGTCAATGCGGTCCAAGGTTGTGGCTTTTTCTTGGTTGCCCGTCACCTAAAAACAGCAGAACGGCACGGCCCAAGTGCTGCGGCGATGGCGTATGGGTCGGCATCAGGTGACCGGCAAACTGGTCATCAAGCCCACTCGACCGGAGCCTCTGAGGGACCGGGACGGCAGGCCCCTTACATCTCAGATCACTGCCTCCGTGTAGATGTTTCTGTGTGCTTATGAGAGTGTGTGTGTGTGTGTGCGAGCGAGATCCGTTGGCGCTTGGGATCGGCTTTCCTCCGCTCGCTCAATTATTCATGCGGTGTGTGTGTGGCCTGGCTGGGGCATTATCCATCAGCTGGCTGGATCCAGTTTTCCCCTCCCGGTTCGGCTTGGCGAAAGCGGTGAGACGCGAGCGTCTCCGCCTCTCCGCGTGAAACGCTACACTCTGGATTATTGACGAGGGCCCGCCGGCGGGGCCGGGGCTCGTCCGAGTTGTTGTTGTTGCAGGTTGGCATCCTCACCTGTCCCTTCCTGTTGACGCCGATGATGCCCGAGGTGGCCTCGTGCGGCGCGGTCACGAAGATGGTCTCCCCGCTGATGCGGTTCATGTAGATGCAGGTGCCCGTCTCCAGGTCGTACAGGTGGATGTAGCCGTACTTGGTGATGAGGAACACCACGTCTTGCTTGGAGCTTATCTGTCACAAAAAAAAAAAAATATATATATATATATACACACACACACAACCACCCAGGTTATGCATAACGGCATGGGGGAGGTGGAGAACTGAGCAGCACTGATTAGATATTTCCCGACACTGAAGCACTGGGGTGTTTTGCATTCCACACAGTCCTTGGATATAAGGCAATGCTGACCCAGTTAATACGTGCAAATTAGGCACTAGTTCAAATTTGGTCTTTTTTTCTCTCTCCCTCTCCCTCTCTCTCTCTCTCTCTCTCTCTCTCTCTCTCTCCCACACCTGCATGGCCACAGGGAAGTCGTTCTGGGCCTCGGGAGGGAAGAACACATCCACCGCTTTCTTCGGAAATGGCTGGTTGCCAGCTGGGGGGGTTCCCACTTCGATGATGTGCAACTGCGTCGGGGGGAGGGGGGGAGGGGGGGAGACGAGAGCGTGAGCGAGCGCGGACTCGGACATTGGCGCTCGTGCTTCGGCGGACGCCGGCCACCTTTCCTCCGGCCTGGCCTCGGACGGCGAAGCAGAACAGGGTGGACTCCTCCGTGTTGCCCTCCATCTTGAACTGGGCGAAGCTGGCCGCGTGGCCCTCGATGGGCTGCGACACCTTCCTGTCCACGGAGTAGAGCTGCATGGCGCCCACCACCCGGTTTTGCTGAAACGGGGAAAACCCATGTGAATGGAAAACCGAGCTTTAAAGGGACGGGGCGGCTCCGCCCTCCGGCCGACGGCGCCTGGTCCTACCTGGGCGGAGATGCCGATGAGCAGCAGCCACTTCTGCTTGGCGTCGGTGCGGTAGTTGATGATCTGGCAGCCGGCCAGGCTGGAGTGGCGGTCGAAGATCTTGACGGGCTGCGAGTCGCCCTCCATGCTCCAGTGGTAGACGGCGTTGTCGGTCACCAGCGCCACCGTGTTGAGCGAGATCCACTTCCAGAAGGTGACGTCGTCCGTCATGGTGTGCGCCTTCATCTTGCTCTTCATCTCGATGTTGAAGATCTGGAGGGTTTTGGCGGCTGGAGGGGCGGGGAGAGGAGGAGGAGGAGGAGGAGAGGGAGGCGGGGGGTGGGTGGGGAGGGGGCCCCCAGAGGAGCGTTATCGCTTCCGGTGACAGTGTGACCTCGGCAACAGTTACAGGAAAACGGACAATGACCAAAAAAAAAAAAACAAAACCCACCAAATTTCAAGAGGAGATTCCGGTTTGAAATGTTGGTACGTACGTGACGCAGAGGTCACCAAGCAAACAGTGCCATGACTGACAGAGAGAGGAGATGCCATGCATGCCGGAGTTGGAAAAGACCGTGTCATTTCTGAACTGAAAAGTCAGGCGACTAGCATAGGAAACGAATGGGAGCGGGTGGGTGAAATTTGAGGCCTCCTCGGAGACGAGGCCAGACATCACTGGGGCAATATTCCCAGGAACTGGCCTACCGCCTACCGCCAAATGCACGTACCCATCTAAGTGAATGAATTATTCAAGCCCGGGTTCCGTTCGTTCATTCCTTTGCGAGAAGTCTATGGGCATTCATGGTAAATCCAGCAGGTAATGGATTACACGCGTCTTACCGCTTTGTCCCGTCTTCTCATTGCATTGGGCTTTTCCGACTAATAGATGCGATAAATGCGGCACAGCTCCGGGGGGGAAGCTGAACGGACGGATGTACGCACGCCGTACGTGTTGTGCACGGTCGTGTCCGGCTGCCCGGCCCGGGCTACTCGGGCCTTCAGTGAGGGAGGCGAAGCGGATAAGGAGGGCGGAAGCCGGAAACTACCTAGGAGGAGGCCAGACGCGTCTGCGTCTGTGGTCGACGTGCGCAGTGACAGCGCGACGCAATCGGGGAGACTCAATTAGAAGGGTAGGCGTATTACGAGTAATCAAGGGCTCTCTGGACTCGAGTCGCGAGAAGGGTCTGCGATCGGGCCTACGGTTGATTGGCGGGCGATTGGTGTGAAGTGGCCTGAAGTATCCAAGCTAAGGTTCACTCACCTGGATCGGGTTCATTAGTTCGGGTTAATGTGAGCGGTGAAGCTTTATTAAGAAGCAGTGTGACTCCCTTGGTTGCTCATCATTCATCAACACTAATCATCACAGCGAGGGGGAGGGGGGGGTTGGGGGTGAAGGGACCATTCGGAATTTGAGAGAGCAGGCGACGGGATTGGTCACTAGATCACAGAAGCGTGTGTGTGTGTGTGTGTGTGTGTCGTGTCCGGCCTTCGGACGGGAAGGGGGGGGGGGGGTTAGGTGGAAAGATTAGGGCTGGATACGTCGTCACATGATGAGGTCGGCCGAGATGCATCGTTATGGTAGACCGAGCAGGAAAGACAGTGGGAAGGAGGGAGTAGAGGGAGGGAGGGAGGGAGGGAGTGAGGGTCTACGCTAATCCTACTCTACGGGGTCAGCGGGGAAAGGACAGGTGGAGCGACCCGCAGCCGGCTGGTCTTCGCACGATTTTCCTCCCCAATGCGCGCGCGACGCACCCTGTGCAGGGCGCGCTCGGCATCGCCAAGTCTACATCCTGCTCTCAGCCGCCACCGCATGCATAGCCGGCCTGGTCGCGAGAGGTCCGAACGCACTCCAGACTCATCGAACTGCTTTGGGCACGCCTCGGCTTGGGGAGGGGGGGGCCCTGGCTATAACCCCAGCGAGATCGAGACGCTCACTCGCGAGTGTCCACTTCCATATCCAAATCCATAGCCCCGGTGGCCGCGGACCACGAAATCATTCAGGTGTGATAACCGAGCCGTGCCCACGCCCCGGGGGTTCCCGCTAGCCGAAGTTAAGAGCCTTTTACGAGGGAGCGGGCCTCGACATCCAGCGGTCCCGTGGCATGAACCCGCGACCGCGGGGCGACAGTTCGGTCGTAAACACCAAGGCGCGAGCCGTTCGGATAATATTAAACCATTTTAGTGGGGCCGAACGGACAGACAGACCCACTAAAGTGCGCTTTAGTCCGCTTTTAGAGCGCCACGGGTCCGTATCCAGAGCTATGAGACGGGGTCCTGTCCTGAAGACTGCGCAACTGGCATTCACTTCCGCTGAGCCCTAATCTGCAGGCGTGCCCCGCAGCGGGGGAACCATGCGTCGCTCGGAGGACAACGTATCCAATGCAGGCGGGGAAACGTGTGAAAGGTGTGGGCGATTACCACGTCACGCGGGGTGGAGTAGGACGCGGATTTCAAAAGGAAAAAAAAAATGGCAGGGATGTGAATTAAAAATGAAATCACTTCATTGCCCATGATATTACCACACGGTAAAACGGCTTCTAAATCACTTGACACAGGTAATAAAACATGATGGAATGCCAGCAAGCCATTAGGCTGCGAAAGCTAAATCCTGTTTACGAGGTCACATTTACAATTGCCTGCGCGTGGACAGGAATTCCAAAGAAACCCAGGAAATGGGTCCGAGAATAGAATCAAAAGGGGCCCCGGAGAGCTGCGGGAGCCGGTCCCACTCCACGACGTGGAATGGGACGGTTTCGGAACGTGCCGTTTGGGAAAACAGGATTTTTGCTTCCACAGCAAAGTAGTTAAATTTCAACTCACCGTCTGCAAACACATAAGAAAGCAGTAAAGGAAAAAAAGAACATAGAAAGGACAAAAACAAAAACAACAAAAAAAGTCAAAGCAATCATGGATGCCGGACAAAAGGAGTAAAAATGTGCTCTCTCTCTGAATATTTACGGGACAAATGTCTTGAGGGGGGGGGGGGGGGTAAAGAAAAACATACATGTTGGCCACTAAAAACTAGAGGAGCAGAAATAGTTGGAGTAGCTGGATGTGTGTATGGACAGAAACAGGTGAAAATCATTTGGAGACAGTCTGGCACATTTCATGGATAACGTGTCTGTGCTAAGCAAAACGGTGGTGGCTGCCTGCGCTGCACTAGCCTCCCTGACCCTGACCACCTGAGGCTCTTCCTGATGTGGACGGACGTGGCCCGTGCCCAAGGCGGGGGACACTCACCTTTAAGTGCTATGACCTTGCTGGCTGGATTCATGATGGCGCTGTCGGCCGAGATGGGTCTGCGGATCGGCGTGTTGGGGTCGGCCATGTCGATGATCACCACCTGGGTCTGCTCACCCACCTTCTCCCGGATGCAGATGAACTTGTCCGACTCCATGGTGAGGGTGCTGAAGCCGATGTTGGCCGGGTTTATCCCGAGGTTTTGGAGCTGGGGGGGGGGGCAGAGAGAGGGGAACGGGTCAATGCCATCCTTCGCACTGGCGTGGGACGGGGTCAGACGAATCAAAACGACCTGGCCCGGACCAGACAAACATAATAGCGTCCTGGGAGTGCGTGTGGCCAGCAGATGCGGTCGGAGCAGTCACTCTGGAGCTAGAGGCGGCCTGGGCGGAGGACTCGTCCACCGCCAAGTCCTCGGAGCGCGGGCCAAACAGGAAGCTGCCGCCGCCGGCGCATTACGCAACTGGCGCGGCCTCCGCTCACACGCTTTCAAGGGCCCCTCGCCGGAGACGGAGCGCGCTCCGGCTCGGGTCGGACCTGCGCGCGGGGCCGCAGCGAGTGCAGCAAAGCCCGGCCCGGGCCGAGGCTGGAAACAGGGCGTCCTGCCTGGCTGGCTGACTCACACAGAGCCCTGACGCAGCACTACCAGCCCAGGCCAGGAGCCAGCCCTGGGCAACAGGGTTAGTAGGAGGCAGCTGCTGCTGCTGCCTATGCTGCTGCTGCTAGGGCAAAAACAGACACAGGTGTGGGCGCGAACACCGAATACGGTAGCGGGGAAGCAATCAGTGCACGAGGAGGAACCCGAGCGCTTTCCAGCTCGCGAATTGCAGACGGCCACGCCGAGCGAACCCGGAGGAAATGAAACCGCCGATAGCATTTCATATAGACGGCGTTTTGCTTTGGCAACTTCCTCCCTCTTGCAAGGCTGCGAGCAAAAAAAAACAACAAAAAAACCCACAATCGTGGAAAGGCCTCAGACCTACGCAGAGCTATTTGAATCTGCAGGCCGCGGTTGTAGGACAGATCTTCTCTTTAAGTGGTTTTTGTACTGGATTGTTTGCATTACTAAAAGAAAATGTTATTATTTTTTGTTAAAAAATGCAGTCGAGCGGTCACAAAAACGAGACCGCGGTCGGGAATTTGCCCCAGAACATTCGGCCGCACCATCCGGCCTGCAAGAGAACGTCTTTAATCGGTATAGCGCTTGGTATCAAATATGTGCCAATTGGTAATCTCATCTAATCCCTCATTCAAAACGGTCATTACGGCGACAAAGGGGCATTGCTTTGTGTCTTAAGGGTGATTTGTGACCGACTGTGACCATTCAGTAAACGGCCTTGGCTTTAGCTTCACATTTCAGTGACCCGTTGCCGAACCAGGCGGACAGTTTGGCATTGCCCGTGCCCAGCCCGAGGAGACGGGTCGCCTCCCGAACGCCCGGAGGACCTCTGAAAACTCCTGGGGGGGGGCGGATCAGATCACGATACGAGCCCCGCTCAGCCATCACAAGCCCAGAGCACCGGGCGCCTGCTCATCGCAATGGGAGCACCTGTTATCACCCTCGCACACCTCTGCCCTGCCCCACCCACATTCTTTGCCCGGTGCGTAATCCGGTTTCTGGTCCCCGCGTGACGTCACCGCGGCCCACCTCGCGGAACGGGTGCTGCGACTGCTGTGAGCAGAGAGCTTCGAAACAACAGAGAGAAAAAGGGCGAGTAGAGTGGAGTGGAGTGGAGAGCTTCTTCTCTCGGCGTTCATGGTTTTTTTCATTGCTGGGGAAGGTGACGTCATGCGGTTGCGTCGCCTCCCGCTGCAGCCAGGGGAGCCTCGTTCAGTCTGGCCACGTGTGTGCAGACGTAAAAAGAGGGGCAAATCTCAGCGAGAATCGACGAGTCTGGGCCCAGGGCTGGCTGGCGGACGTACGGGGTGGGGTGGGGTGGGTGGGTTGGGGGGGGGGCTTCCGCCACGGCGTCTCAACAGCTTTCACCACAGATTGGCTCTCTCATCTTCCGCCTCTGCCCGTCAGCCATCTGCCGTCTATTCTGGGACGGGACGGCAGGAAGCCCCCCCCCCCGTCCGCGACAGAAAGCGCGCCCGAGGCGGGACGGAGCGGAAGGGAGCGCGGAGGATCCCGGAAAACGCACGCGGGCAGATGCCGTGTCACGAGGACGGCCGCGGGAAGCCTTCTAGTAAGACGGCGCCGTGGGAGCGCCGCCGCCGCCCTGACATCGATGAGCAGGAACTTGGGCGAAAGCGGGTCACGCGAGCGGAGCTGCGACCGACGCGGAAAATCGTTCAGCCGTTTAGTCTCGCCTAGCCTAGCACTACGGCTGCTGCTGCTGCTGCTTTTAGCTCTGCTGCTCCATCCCGGCCACCTAAACAGGATGGAGGGTCGATCCACTCTCTGGCGAACCTACGCGACGACCTGGAGGGTTCACGAACGGAGAGAGAGTGGCTGCGACAGGGCCGAGGGTCGGTTAACAGAGCGCGACAGCAAACCTGGGTTTATCTCTACCATGGCAGGTTATGACTGCCGTAACCGTCAGCGGTTCTACCTCTGCCCCACACTCTGTCACATGATGATGATGATGATGCCAACCGAGCGTCCCTGCGGGGCGACGCGTCCCGGGCACGGGGGCAGGAAACGAGCGGCGGTTATCGCCGGGCCGCCGCGCGTTTTATTGAAGGTTTACGGGCTCGTCGCGGCGGTCGACGGCGGCTCGCAGGAGGGGGGGTCCACGTGCACCCTCTGCTGCACCCGCCGCACAGGGAGCGGCCTCGTTGACGCTCCCCGGGGCAGGAAACGAGATTTCACGGCCCCGCGATAGACGGGTGTCGGCCTGGCGGCAGGTGACAGCGGCCGAGCCGGCAAACGCTCACGCGCACGCACACGCACGCACACGCCCCCACCTTGGTGTTGCGTCACAGACGGATCACATGAAATGCAATGAAACGTCACTCCGAGGGCACGGGCGGACCCTGGCCAATTATCAGCTCGGCTGACGGCGCGAGCGAGCGCGGGCAAACCGAGACATGTCACCCTACGGGCTCCAAGCAGATCCCCGTCCTCTCATCGGGGAGCGGGATCTAACGAGAACATGAGACAACGACGATTCCCACGCGGAGAGCAATCTGGTATAGTTCAACTCGAGTCTGGTCGTAATCTGGGCCCACACTGATTTATGATTAAAAAAAAAAAAGGGACAATTTTTAATAGAAGTCCGTCAGGGTAGAAGCACGAGTGCTCCGGTGCGGCCTGAACAACTTACCAGGCATTCATTTGCTATTCTAATGCCCTCCTTGCCAATGCAAACAACTTGGAAATCTTGCAGCCCTAGCGGCGATTCGTCTTCTGCAGATCTCTTGCCAACGTGAGGCGGTCGGTCATCCCGCTCAGGGCTCGTTGCGCACAGAGGCCGAGTCAAACGGAGCCGATTCCCACAAAAAGCCAGAGCACTGAGCCGATGGATGCTGCCGGGACCGGCGGGGATAAGGGCCCGTCCAGTGGATCTGAACTTTCCCCCGCTGACCTGAGACGGGAGCCACGTGTTGACTCGACCCGCATGCTCTTCCCTCGAAAGGAAAGCGGAGTCTTGCTCAGCATTTAAAACAGAAGGGGGGAAAAAAAGGCATTGGATGCATGTCGAACACATGTGAAGTTCAAGGCAGGGTAGGGAAGGATGTGCTGTGTAATGTGCTGAGGCTTGCAGCGCTCCGCTAGCAGAGCTCCACAACAGGAAACCAGGGACCCATTGTCTACCAGGACTGAAACAACAGGCCTGCCCAGTTCTGCCTCCTCCACTACCATGTGACACTGGTGGAGGGAGGGAGGGAGGGAGGGAGGGGAGGGGGCATGTGACAAGCGCAGGGGTGAGGAGCAAGAGGGCTGCCTCTGCCGTCTGATAAGGGGTCGGGGGGGTGGGGGGAGTGCACGCGTTGCTGGAAGCCGTCCATCCCCACCGCCGGCAAAGTTCTGCTGAGGTGGTTTTGGAAATGCAGCTTCCCTTCTGCTCCCGCGCTGTGGCGCATGCCGCAGAATGTGAACCGTTCAGCAGATCTGCATCCTCCGGTCCGCCGCCCGTCACGAGACGTCAGCTGGTCGGTTACGAGCGCGGATCAAAGTGCACCGCGCGGGCCCCGGACGTGGACGGTATGTGGAGGAGCGCGCCGCGACCCTCCTGGCAGGCAGGCGGCAGGTACACAGCGCGACGTGCTGGGAACGCTTGGATGTGGAGTTCGACTCCAATGTACATATTCTGCGTCGTGCTTGGCTAAACTCGACATTGCCGCTCCGGTTGCTGCCGATATGCCCCATTTAATGCAATGCGTTACTGTGACAGATGTGGCACAAAGTGTAACCTGAAACCTAAGATATAAACATGGTGTAATATGTGGACATGCTGGATTGTTGTGTGCTTCTCCCGCAGTCAGCACATTAATGCGGTTGCGCATAGTTGGTAAAGTTAGTTAAAAGTGCCATTTGCGATCAATCGACGCTGTAAATACGTAATTTAAGAGGCATTTCATGTCAATATTGCCAGAGTTTTGTACGAACTCTGCCAAAATATGCAACTGCAACCCATTTATACTCATCCGAACGCAAACACCTGCCACTTCAATGCGTTTTTAGTTTCTAGCAGCTCAAATCCCTTTCCCTGTCTTTTCCTTACACCGACTCACAGGGTTACCTGCTGGCATCTGAGGGCATTCATTCACAATGGATGTTTACAACGGACACGGGACAGGAACGATTCTGACTATTAACAACCAAATGGAGCACAAATAGGGTGGCGCGAGGAGCATCCATTTTACAAATGGGTCTCCTCTGTGCGGCTGGTACATCGAGAAAACTTAAGTGCAACATGTTTTGGCAACATCACAAATTACCGTGTATACTTGCAGGCATCAACATGTCATTAAAGACTTCCATTTGAAATGGTGTGTGGAAGAGAAGTGCTGATTCTTAAGCTCAGGCTTCTCCCTTTTTCCTCCACAAATCGTTGACAGTCAGCAGAGAGGAAACCCGGCTTATCAGCTAAACACTATTTGTGAAAGGAGCCTTGGTCAACACAGAACGGGGACTACGCTGTCATTACGGGCACCTAGAAGCGATTTTACCCCGCGCTCCCAGGCAGGGACCGACACTGAGACCAGGGTAACGCATGAGGTTTGCTGATTTAGGAGAACCGAGAGCTACTACTACTACTACTACTATCTGAACAGCTTTCATTCATTCCTTCATTCATTCATTCAGTGATGGCAGGATAAGTATAGCATGCGAAGAGAGGAAATACGGCCTCAAGTTACAGGTATTTTACTCGACCCCGGTGTAATTTAAGCCCT
The DNA here is from genome assembly GCA_029224185.1 of Karalla daura. Taxonomy (NCBI): domain Eukaryota; kingdom Metazoa; phylum Chordata; class Actinopteri; order Chaetodontiformes; family Leiognathidae; genus Karalla; species Karalla daura. The sequence continues at coordinate 3,943,541 of CM055204.1, forward strand.
TTAACTGGAAACTGAACTACACTATATAAATGGATGATGTATAAAAGTGCCAGCTCTGCAAGTCGACCGCATGACAGAGGACACAAAACTGCATCGTCTGAAATGCCTACTTTTATGCTGTCACGGCCGTAGCGGAGCATGATCTGTGCAAGGTGTGGAAAAGTCAAAGTTCTAGAGAGGAAATTCCAGAGTGAGAACAGTGCAAGTAAGCGTTGCTTTGTAGACGGTGCCATGCAAAAATCACTGTTAAAATGTCCCTACAGCCAAAGAAAACTTGGCTGGCTGGAGGAAGAAAAAAAAAAAAGAAGCTCAGAGTCGGCTTTGCTGAGCTTGCAAGTAGTAGTGAAATCATGACAGTACCGACGGCAGAACTAGGAGGTGATGTCAGGCTTGTCTCTCTCTCCCCTAACTCCACTCAAGCTTCCTTGCATTTGTGAGCAGCCTGTTTGCATCTCACAGCCCACAAGATGCTCCTACGGTATCATTTTATAGGTCACAACGCCGCTCTCGGATTGCGCAAGATCTATTTGAGAGACGTGTGCCTGTGAAACATGCATGATATAGCATATGCAGGTCATGCATTAGTGATGGGTGGCCGCTGGAGACCTCTGGGGACTTGATTAGTAACGCAAAATGACCTTGGCGCTGCACACAAATCAGTGAGGGCGCACTTCAGTTTGACACGCGGTTTAGCGAGCGTGCAGCAAACACGCAACAAGTTATTTCGTCACCTTGCAAAAGGTGCAGTGAAGTCATACAAATTAGCAGGTATAAATATTATACTGACACTTTGAACTGAATGTTGTGATTCTTTTTTTACAAGTGTATGCTCACCGTAAAGGTGGATCGAGGCGAGCCTTTATCAAAGACGACAAACAAAGTTCGATTTTGATTTACAGTACCAGGACACTGAACGCTTCCGTACTGCTACTTTACTCCCACGTCTGCTGTGAGGAGAGCTCTACAAAAGGAATCGAAAATCCGTCCACGATCATCTCATTGCAACTGTACGAGCAAAAGGCTTCAGCGTGGCTTTGTGGAGCTCAGACTCCATGCGATCCATTGTGATAGGTACAGGTGTTGTGACGGATAAGCATTAACTCATCGACCACTATACGATACAGAGGGATGGGAATAACACAAGCGAGCCACGCTGCCTCCGACATCACAGCCAAACGACAGAACAGACTGGATCCAAATACAACAACACAAGGACCGCATAGAACCTCGCTAATCTCATGGCACAGGGAGACAAAATAAGGCAAGAGGCCTTGGTTCCCACCGAGCAAGATGCTGACAGTCTTAATCAACTCCACTTGCACCGACCCTGACCTCGGATCTCTCTCCGAGCGTGAGCTAGTTCCATTGTATAGGACTAGAGTCATACCAAGGCCTTGGGTCAGGAGTGACTTCTCAACGTTCAAGCACAGGGAACAACTTCAAAGCTTGTAGCGCTGAGGCCAGGTCGGAAAACAAGGGAGCGAGTGAACAAGCGGCTCTGCTGAGAGGGAGACGGCTCGCGTTTCCCATTTGACGCTAGACTGACACACCAAAAGTTGCGATCATTTATTCATCAAAGCCTGAAAGCCAACACTCGGCTGTGGGATCGGTGAGCCCTGAGTGTTTCCACTTCCTCAACCCGACCTGACTGGCGGTTTTGCCGGGGCTATGGCGAAGGTGTGGCTGCCTCGACCGAGGCGCAGGCACGGTCCTGATAATGCACGGGTCTGCCCAATCGAGGAAAACACCCGTCCGACCCCTGGAGCGGAGTGAGCAACAGCGGCGTTACTACGGCCACATCAGAGGGGGGGAGCAGGGCTCGCACGAGCACGAGTCGAACCCACGGGTCATTCGCAGCGAGCGCTCGCAGCCCCGGCCACCTTTGGCCAAAGTCATTCAACAAGAGTAGTGTGATATCGCCACATGACCCCCCCCCCCCTTCTACAACCAGCGTGATATCCTCCTATGGCTGTGTAATTACCCCACAAGTAACAGGACACCGTTTATTTGACAGCAATGTCAACGCCACACAAGTGACCCGCGGGACATATCACGGCGTTCACCCACGGGCGCATTACCGTGATATTACTGGTGCAACGTGATTCTTGACGAGTACAACCGGCAAATGACTGATTTCTCATCAAATTAAACTTTCATTGACAGCGATCGCCTGTGCGAGGGCTCGGATACTTTTCCTGGGGACGTGTCCAAAGTCTTAAAAACTTGAGAAAGAGTAGCACCGCCGACGTGATCGCGAATGAATAACAATGTGCGCGTTGAATCGTTTGTTGTGCGAGAGACTTATGATAGTTATGTGACCGGGGTGGCCGGTCAGTGTGTTAGCAGAGAGGCTAGATGCTAACTAAGATAAACGTCATCCACCCTGCCAAGCTAGTTAGCATAGCTCGCCAGAGCTAACTTAGCTTGTTAGCGATCTCTAACTTGTTTCTGGAGGAGCCACGGAGGATCTTGCAGCCTTCGCAACCGCGAGTCAAACTTGGCGGAACAATGTAGCCCTGTGTTCATCCACGTACCTGCAGGTGCTCCTGAAAGCGGATCGGCAGTATCTGAGCCATGACGGTTCCTCTGTCCCTCTCCTCCGGTCTCTACTAATGCTAACAAACTACGGCTTCTTCTTCTTCTCCTCCTCCTCTCAGGTCCGAGTCGGCCAGCCGGGGAGCTTCTAGTCTACAGTCCGAATGCTCTAAGTCTAGGCCGTGTGTTAACCGCACTGTCGGCGCGCTGGTGGTTTTTATTTTGTCCCTGAAGTGTTGAGTTGCGGTCTTCCCCTGGCTAACGACTGGCTGCTGCCGCTGCACCGACTCCCTGGACCTGCAATGGCGGAGGAGGCTGCATACATCCCGGAAATGATGAGGCGGATGAATACACACCTCAGACTTCTTTAAAAGTGCATTGTGGTGTGGGTAATTCCTATGTGACTGTTACATTTAGGGTATTTGATGTCGTCTTCGAAATACACAAACGCGGCGCACTAGCCGGGCGCAGAAATGCATTAAAGTAAACGTAAGTTTGGAACTACTTCTTTCTGTGCGCCCTTTGATTTTTGCCACATCATTCGTCTTTGTAAATTAACGTCAGTCGTACGTATGGTACACTTGTTCCTCTCAGCCAATCAGAGCGCTCCGAGGAGCAGCGATTCAACTTTTCCCGGAGCTCAAAAACCATCAATTCAACACGAAGCGCAACGAACTGTGGATGGCTGAGTGGATGGATAGATAGATAGATAGATAGATAGATAGATAGATAGATAGATAGATAGATAGATAGATAGATAGATAGATAGATAGATAGATAGATGGATGGATGGATGGATGGATGGATGGATGGATGGATGGATGGATGGATGGATGGATGGATGGATGGATGGATGGATAGATAGATAGATAGATAGATAGATAGATAGATAGATAGATAGATAGATAGATAGATAGATTTCATTTGATGATTTCATTTTGAATACACCCTGCAGAAGTAGGCAGTGCATCACAGGGCGCACACACCTAGGAACTATTTAGAGAGTTAGGGCTTTTTTTTTTTTGTCTTTTGGACTGTGAGAGGAAACCGGAGCTCCTGGAGAAAACCCAGACAGGGAGAACATGCAAATTCTGATTATGATAAAAATGATGATATAAATTGTATTTTTTCTGATTGAGGTTATGGTGGTGCTGAGTATTATTATTATTAATGTTTTTTTTATTATTTTATGATGACGATTGTTATTATGATTGTAATTATGTTTGTTGTGATTATGATGGTGAGTAGTATTATTTGGTGGTGGGGGCTTAGTTTTTTTGTGTCAGTTCTTTTTTTAGGTAGTGGCTGGATGGGACGGGGACCTGCGTCTCCTCTTGTAAAAGTGGATGTAGCTGGTGTTTGTCCTGCGCTTGTGCACATCATTGCCTGATCTTGGTCTCACATCTTCATTGTTGAAGGTCAGCCACCTTTTGGAGGTGCTGCTCTGTTGTACTTTCTGATTCATGGCGTCACTTTTGTAATGTCCTCCCTGTTCTGTGGGGCCAGCGTAACTGATGCTGCTGCTGAGTTTGTAGCATTCACGGCTCTCGCCTGTGCTCACCTCAAGTGTCCCGTGGAACGGCGTGGAGGAGAAGCGCTTCAGGTACAGGGCGCTCGCATTAAGGAGGGTCACAAAGGAGGAGCGCTGGGGGGATTTGGTGCCACCACAAGAGCATTTGTACTACAGTTTTGTCGTTTTGGAGAATTCTTGCAGCATGTTTTTGACCGTTCCACCTCCAGGCAACATGTCCAGAGAGAGGAAGATATTTTCCTTTTCTCTGACGGAACCTTTGAGCATGTCATGCAGGTCTTGGTATTTTGCATCTTAAACATAAGGTGTTCTTCCATGGGACAGCTGTAGTCCATGACCATGTGGGCAGCCATTCACCTCCAGCTCTGGCTTCAAGCTCCTCACTCCTTGGAGCACTGTCATGAAGAACTCATGGGCGTCTTTCCGATTGCCATCCCAGAAATTGGGATTGTGCAGGGCGACCTCCATCTTGAAGTTAAAAGGAGTTGTAGTTTGTGTGATTTGTCAGGGGAGGAGTGAGATTATCTGATTTCCATGAGCAGTCTTAAGACTCCAGTGTTAGGTGCTGAATCCCAGACATACTCCTGAGAACTAATAGCTGCCATGAAGTCCTCCAGTGAGAGCAAGCTCTGCAGGCTGGAGTTCATGTAGCAGATCTGCTCTGGGTTGGGGAACCCATAACATATTTCTTTTTCTTTTTGACCGTCATTGGTATTTTCTTTCTCGTTGGGATCATGTTGGAGGGTGGGGCCTGTGTATCCCGGCTTAGCTCTTTAGAAGACCTTTTCTTTGCCTTTTTGTCTGACTCAGTCAACTGTATCGGTAGCATGACGTGGGCCCTGTGCCAAAGTTTGACCAAAACATTGCTGCTTGATCGTAGTCTTGGTCTCTACTTCCATTCTGGCTATCATTGAGGCTGCGGGCTGAACTTCCAGGCTTAGGTCTTCGGGGGTTGCTTTAACCTGGTTTGTGTCCCTACCCCATTGTGGCAATGGGGTGTGGCCTCCTGCCTAGTGCTGACCCCCTCCCTCCCCATGCCTGCAGTGCATCTGACCAGCGATCGGTCGGATGGGCTGCTGTCAATCATTGCAGTGATGGCACGTGCAGTGTCACAACATAAAAAGGTCTCTTCTCTCTCTCCTCCTGCCTCAGTTGATCAGCTGATCTAGTAGTGTGCTTCACGGCTGCGCATCCTTTGTGCAAAACGGGGCCCCTATTGGATCGCGGGGCCCTACGCTCTGTGCGTGGTCTGCATGTAGACAGAGATGGCGCTGTTAGTTATGAAGTATCATACATATCAATCATATCAATATATCATTGTTTGTGCACAATCAAGTGCAATATGTGTGTATTAAACTCTCACATATACGTAGCATATGTTTTATGCTACACATTTATTCTGGAGCAGTTGTCCAGTGCCAACTGATCCACTGTAGCCAAGGAAATCAGAATGTAAGTACTTATCTAATATCTATATTTTATCAAAGCCTTCAAGAAGTGTATGTTTGTCTTGGTAAGAATCTTGAGTTGTCTGTTGGGTGGAGTATGCACCCAAGTATTCATTTCCCCTTTTTACATCCACAATTTCTGATGGCAGAGGATGTTAACATATTGCTCAATGAACAACTGAATGCTGGGAAAGCGGACCCTTCAAATGAGCTGACCCTTTAGAAGTCTATCTGCTGAGTCAGCAACAAAATCCGTGCATGGTATTTGTCATACTTCACGGTGCCTGGAGAATGAAGTAACATCCCCACATGTTCTCTTCCAAGAATATTGCAATATGCATCTAAAGACTCCATTTAGTGCTTGAAAGTAATGATGTTATAATAAAGTAAGGCTGCAAACCTGACTAATATTCTGGTTTTATTATTTAACCTACAACAGTGCAATGGAGAACGTCTGCATGTTCAAAACACTGATATTGACTTTTGTGCAAAAAAAAATCGCGCCAATATGAAATACATGATATCAAAAAAAGAGTAGGACTTCTCATTCATTGCAGATTCATAATTAACAGAACAAATCACTTTGTTTCTTTAAAAATATGTTGCTGAACAGAGTTGGAAATTAGAATGTTGAAATTTCCCATGTTGTCATTGTTAGTTTTCTTTCCCCTGCCGTGTCCAAGAAACAAACTGTCCAAAGAGCATAAGAGTCCTACAAACCAACATCTGTATTATGATCGGTCTAGAGGGATTGTCTGTCCAGTACTGCTCAAGAACACACACACACACACACACACACACACACACATACACACACACACACACACACACACACACACACAGAACACTTCACAAACACACATTCAGTGGTAACATCTGAATGTGTGTATAATTTAGTAAACTTTATTGTGTTGTTAAAATCAAGGCCTAATTCATACAAAACCCAGAGGATGCTGCATCTCAGATGCTTAACTCACTTTCACCCACATGTGTTTTTAACAGCAAATGAATGAAAAACATGCAAGCAATGCTGTAAATGAATGCGTCGGCACTCCAGAGCCTAAGCTAGCAAATTTTGGAGGACACAAATTTCCTCGGAGAAAGACAGTAATGTAGAGCATTGAGCAGGAACAGCTGCTCCCTCCTCTTTTTTCCTTTTTTTTAATAGATGAAATAGATTAGTTTTGTTTCCCACCTGCGTCCGAGTGTTCCTGACCCAGATCAAACCAACTACACGATTTGTTTGCCGAGCTATAGTTTCAAAGGCAGAGGGTGTAGTGGAGCCTGTCCTGAATAGACCATTCACTCTGCCGTTGCCATGGAATCACGGAGCGGGGAAACGCAAGTCACAGACACTAACAGAGAAGCCATGTGTGTCGTGATAAAAGACTGGCCTTTGGACCCTCTGCAAGGATGTCACATCGGTCCACAGGAGCTGAGATTAGCCTCAGGCTGCGTGCAAAACCAGGGGCAGCGGCAGTAGTTGTGCGGCATTTGTCCCTGTCTCTTCGTATAGAGTCTATAATGAGACGTCCCCATCTCTGTTTAATGTATCCCGCGACTCAAGTCATGTGAGGGTCACAGAGGAAGAGCAGCCGTGCTTGGATTTGAGATACAGTGAATGTAACAAATGGGGTCACGCTTACAAAAAGGTAACTGTGTCCGATACAGCTTTATCACTGTTAGCACACTCCAGTGCTTTGGCAAGGATTTGGGCACAGATGGGAGCTCTGTGTCTTCCTGCGGCTGGGAGGATCCCATCAGGGACGAGCAGGACTCACCCTTGGATCCGGAACCAAGATTGAAAAGTCTCGCAAGAGAGACGTAATGGCTCTACAGTTTCCGCTGCTTTTCACTCCTTTAACTCCCTTATTCATCGTCTTTTAGAAGGCAGAGGTTAGATGAATGTCATCATTACATTCACATACTTCCTCTATTTCTGTCATTTTGCCGGTTGATTCAGCCCCCCGTTTCTCCCTCTTTGTCTATCTGCCTGTATCAACAATATTACAGCTCCCTGACACACTCTATTTTCATTTCATTTCCACAAATTACACTGTAGCTTAACCTTTGAACATGAGAGGAGGTGCAGTTACTAATTGACTCTGCGTGGGCCTTTGCTCCTTGCAAGCAAATGCAGGACTAGTTTGTCCCTGCTTTCAAATGCTCAGACCCAGTGAATCCACATCGCTTTGAGAGAGCATCTGAATGGTGGTTGCTCAAAGCTCAGATGTATTGCTGCGTTTTGCTTAAACATACAGTATACATGTCCTGCCCTACCCTCAATGGACTAAATAGCAGAATTCAAAAGCAACTGGAGTGGTTAAACCGGCTTTCTCGGTATACAAAAACCTCTCACATTTTGAGCTTACCATTGACTGTCCTTGTAACAAATACTCATAAATGCAATATATTTTTGAATGTTTTTTTTCATTAAAGACGTCATTTCAATCCAGATGATGTGAGCCAAGACATTTTATTTGGATTTTGATGCCATCTAGTGGACCAAGACTTCACAAGACACTTCTGTTGATTAATGCCTTGTGCTCCAAAGAATGACATTATTATAGGAATGATGTGGTGCAGTAGCAGCTCTTGCAGCTATCACAAGATATAATCATGTGATATCTGATTCCACAAACATTTAAACAGCGGCGTTCAAAGTCCCTTGATAGGAAAATGTATTGTTGAGGAGTAACAAGCAGTTCATTATGAAGGAGGTTCACACTTCAGCAGGGTTGGTTTACAGATGGATGAGCTGCAGAGTCTCCTGTTGAGGTCCTAGAACATTAATAAGGTGCCACCTATTCATTTGTTTGATGCATATTCAGAAATGCCTAAAAAATCTGTTGCACATTCTTCAAATTGCATATTAAACATAGAAAGCTAAACATACAAATATTTTTTTTAAAAGATTATAATGTTATCACATCTGAGACGGTCATGGTGGGGTGATATAAACCTAAGCCCAGCTAATTCTCCATTCTTTGGCTCTATGGCTGCCAGTGCGTCCCAGAGCTCTTCAGGCCAAACAGATGAGGCCAGTAAAACTGTTTAGACTTCTCATCATTCTCTTGCATCCTTGTTTCTCTGTGCGTTTCCGTTCTGTTAGCTCTTCGTCATGCTCCCTGTGAACATCGGCTCCATTCCCTCTTGGTACAGCATCCGCTGTTGCTTCTGCTGGAATGCTGCTCTGTTTGTGAAACGTTCGGCCTTGGCACCGGCGATTTTGGATGTGATTGTCATGCGAGCTGCAGACGCACATAGAGTCCGCGCGCGTGCACGGATAACTGTAGCTTTTGCGGGGTAACGAGCTGAGAGCCACAGCGAGGAACGCTCTGTGTTTGTCTCGTACGCTCTGTCCATGCCACTATACAAAGCGGTTGTACACACGTTTTGTGTACTCAAAATTTCACCCAACAGATTAAACATTAAGCCTGCCTCAAAGGGAGGAGTCTCCCTGTGGTCAGAATAAATGTTGGGACCTACAGTGCTCCAACTGTAGGCTCCATTTGTGTGGCTGGAGTGCTGACCTCATGGGAAAGAGACACAACATGAGATCAAGTGCAGGTAATGCGACTGACTTTATTCAGAAAACCTTCGGCGTTGTCTACTGCTGTATTGTTTAAGCCACCTCAGTCATGTGGTCTGTCCATTTTGTCTGCAATGTTTAAAGGAAAGATTCGGAGCACTGTATATTCATTTGTGCATGCGCCATGTTTATTTTCAGAATCATATTGACATTACAGTTAATAAGTAAGAGTTAATAAGTTAACCACAGTATCGACTGAAACTGACACACTTGATTTTCTTTCTTTGACTTATTTTGTGTCAAGAAACGAGATCTATCAAGAGCATGTTGCCGAGATTTAAAAAAAAAAATGCTATGAACTAGGAGTGATCATCATTTATAACTCAACTGTCGTCTTTTTAAAGAAAGTAAGATAGCCTTTTCTGACTGTTTGACTAGTTTAACCACCGCTAAACCAGTTGGGCTGTGCTTGTGTGTATATAGATGAACACTGGGGCCTAAAACACTGGGAGGAAGGTTTATGGTGGGGAAAGGCAAACAGTGACCCATTAGCTGCACTGAAGTGCCTGTGGTATGAACCATTCAGGAGAGGGGCCACCGAAAAGTGATGTGAGAGTTGGGCTTCATCTGGGGGGCGGGGAATAACACAGCGTGTTACATTATTGCCACAGTTTGTTTTTGCTTGACACTGTGCACCAGAAACAAGGCGCTCAGTGTCACTGACATGGCCAACTAAACAGATAAGTAGGGCAGGGAGGGTTTGGTGCATTCACTCCTCCTCATAGCCACTGTGGAGAAATGAGCAACCCTAAGCTCACTGTACATCTAGTTTCGTTTAATTTGCATTCGTACCAGAAAGCTTGTCTCATATCTTTTCTGATTACGGAGAAAAAAAACAGATAGTCCATAAAGCAAACCAGTTTGTGCTTTAAAGACGTTGCAGGTTGTTCCATGAAACCACCGCAGCAACAGCAAAAAAAGAGGTTGCCTCTGCTGTTTGTGGGCTGGTTTGTAGTCCCAGGTCAGCTGTAGTTCAGGGCTGCTAGTGCATCAATCAGGGGAACAGACCAAGGACAGGCCAGGGGTATCAGAGCTGCAAGGAAGAGATAGGACACTGTGGAGAAACACATGTCACCAGTTGTTACACCTTGAAGACAGGGAAGGCCAATGAATGGATGAATCAATCCGAGTGAGTGATCTGCTGAGTCCGCAGCATCATAATGTCTGAATAACCTGAAAGGAAAACTGATTTAAAAAAGAACCTCTTTTTCCAGCTTTGACAGAGGCAGCCTCTGTTTATGCACAACAAGTCAAGTTCCTGTCACATTATTTGAGTGATAACAGACTTATGATAAAGCCATATATGGATGTTTTTAATACACCCCCAGTATCAAATGTTTGTTTACTACAGCTCAGAACGAGAATCTAGATTATTCTCTCATTATGTGCTTAATAAAGGGGTGTTGTAAATCATCTGGAGGGAATCTACATTGTTGTGGAAAACAGCAGTGTCCATACAAACAAGGAGAGAAAAGACGGGCTGTTTTACATAACTGCTGAGCAGCACATGGCCCGAAATGGATGGTTGCGACACACAACTTGGACACCGGACAAGGATGGCTGAGGATGAATGAATGAGGACTCAGTCATCCCCTTTATGTAAGAGGGATAATTTCCTTTTTAAACCAACGAAGTGTCATGAATTGTTTTGCTCAACAACAATTACACTCTTCTTGGCCTTCTCTTGGACTCGTTCAGTGCACGATGGACGGCTGTGTTGCAGCACGTGGGACAGAGCAATGTCTCCGGGACAGAGACTGCTTTTCATTGGAAGGTTTATGTGCATGTGGGAGTGTGCACATAAACCTGATGCTGATATAAAATATCAGTATCTCACTTGCCTCAATGCAATAATCCACAGCAGAATGATTGCAGACAGACTGGCTGTAAATGTCAGAGCCTCCTTCCAAGTTTGGATCTTGTTACATATTGACTACACATTTGCAATTATAGGGCTGTACCTGTTATTTAATTCCCTTTTAGAGAGGGCCCGGCCCACAGATAATCACTTTACGTCAAACCGTCTTTTATGGTACCGCAGCTGTTAAAGTCAGCAGATGTGTCATCCAAGGGTTAGATAGCACTCCAAGTGTTAGGCTGTTTCATGACAGACAGAACCAGAGAGACGTTCACTGAGAGCCGTAAGTTCAACCTGACTTAACAGTGCAGCTGGTTGTTAGTGTTATAGTGATATAAAATATTCTGCAAAACCTGATCTGGGGTGTTTGGCATTAGCACAGGTTAGGAATGTACATGGTAACGTTGTCACATGTTGAAGCATGTGTGTGTGTGTGTGTGTATTTTATTTTGCTCAATTTGTTAAAATGTCTCGATCTTTGTGTTCCTAGGTTTGGTGGAGGTCAGCGGCTTGACAGAGTGAGTGTTTTCCTACTTGTTTGCACAAATGGTCAAAATATTCAGCCTGGAGTGTGAAGAAAATGCTGCTGCTCCGGAGAACAAATAACATTAATATGAGAAGGCATGGCAGCGATAAACAGGATTACAGCGCTCAGCTCTTCACTATTTATCATTGTGAAGTTTCATATCAACAGTTTCATTAGATTTTTTTTTAAATACATATTTGCCTCATCTTGACATGTTGACTTTTGGAATGTTGTAATCATTAAGACTTTGGGCTGCAGATAAGAGCTAGAGTGCACAGATAAATGCTTATGTTATTGTGTGGATGATAACAGGTGTGGTTAACTCGAGAAAGTAAGCTGCACAAAACTGTTCTTCCTTTTGATTTTTTAGGAATGTTTTTACACGTTAGTAATGAATTTGCTCGAAGTTCAGAGTGCCATACATAGAGGGAACATTTTGTTTTTCCTTTTGCTGTGCCTGCCGATTCACCATATCTAAATCATTTGTTGGTAACACAACTATCTTTGATTTCTCCTTTAACAGGAAATTTACTTTTAACCCTAAGGAGGGAATAGACAACCCTGTGATGGTCATAATGGATGACTCAGGTATCTTGCATGGACTTATCTAATTATTGTCTGTCTGTCAGCGCAAACTCTGCTCAGGGAGGTTATGACATTGCCTTTCCACATCTTTCTGCTCAGAGTCTCGGTCCACACCCAGGCCACGTCTGTGTGTCCTCAGACGGGAGGAAGGGGAGTCCTTCGGCTTCCACCTGCGGGTGGAGAAGGAACGCCGGGGTCACGTCATCAGGAACGTAGTGGCAGGCGGGGTGGCAAGTCGCAGCGGCCTTCAAGATGGAGACAGGCTTCTAGAAGTCAACAACTGCTACGTCGACGATGTTCCTCACTCTGAGGCATGATAAGCTCACAGCGTTGGCAGAGTGACAGGAGCCTCCCCCAAAACACTGATGCAAAGCTAACTGGAACTATTGTGCTTTTCGTACATCAGGTGGCCAGGAAGATAAAGCTGAGTGGACACCAGTTGTGTTTATTAGTGTTGGATGGAGGGGAGTATGAGCTGGCTGTGTCCCAGGGTCAGGACCTCCAAAGTCTGGCCAGAGTACACAAGGCCGAGGGCTGCAAAGTGCCCAGACTCTGCCACATCACCAGGGATCCTGTCTCAGGGCTGGGCATCAACTTTACACCAGTGGAAGGTAACACCGCCTGTGGTAATCGCAAGTGCAAGGTTCCAGATTAGATGTCCCTCCGCGTCGAGTCTGGGCAGTGTTACGCAGTGGCTCCACCTCTTTCTGCTCCGCAGGCGTGAAAGGTTGCTTCTCTGTGAGCCTTGTCACAGGAGGAGCAGCTGAGAGGGCAGGGGTGTGCAAGGGAGATCGCCTGGTGTGGATGAATGGAGCAACTGTGTCTGATCTCTCACACTCTGCACTCTGCCGGATGGTATGACCTGACATTGCAGACTTTCACTGTAATTTGTTTTCCCCAACCTAGTTATTAATTTTTGGTATTGGATGCAACTGAAATCCAAATGTGTGTGTGTGTGTGTACACACGAAACAATTACTGCATATAAATAAAATTTCATTTATACTTTGTCCAGATTTGTCTAATAAATTATGTTTTTCTGAAGCTGAAAAAAAGCGGCAGTAACATCACCATCCTAGTGATTGACAGTGACAGCGAGAAGAAGTACATGCAGGACAAAATGCCCATCCTGCCCACCATTGCTGTTCCACACAACCTGCCGTACAAAGCCAGGAGACGCCAACTGGTCTGTGGGCCGGACGGCTACGGCTTCCTCCTGAGGCTGGAGAAGACACCATCTGGACGCATATGTGAGAAGATAAACAGCACAAAACCCCACGATGCCAACATGATTTTACACTCGTCTTGACTGAATTTCTGTGTGTGTGTGTTTGAATGACAGACCATGTCCTGCGAGCCATGGACAGTGGGAGTCCTGCAGAGAGGGCAGGTCTCCAGGATGGAGAGCTTCTGCTGGAGGTGAATGGAGAGTCAGTGGAGTCACTGGAGCATGAGGAGATTGTGGACAGAGTGAGACTGAGTGGAAAACAGGTCTCCCTCACCACCATTAAGCCCCAAGGATTGGAGTTTTACACCAAGGTGGGCATCACATACCAGTCCCTTGTTTTTGTGCTGAATGTTATCTTTTATATCGGTACCCACATGGTTCAAGATGAGAAATTATGTGTTAACTTTTAAAAGAAGCAATGCATTAAAAGAAGATCAAATCTAAATGAATATTAATGTGAATTCCTTCTTAAATCCCAGAAGAGGAAGTTAACTTACTGTGCCTGCTCCCCAGCACTCCTGGGTCATCTGGTCATCCTTGGTCCCTTTGGTCATCTCTGGTCTGATAACTTATACTCGAAGGACATCCAGATAATAATACTTGACTCTGTTTCTGCAGCTGGGACTTTCTCCTCTACTCTTCTGTGAGGATGGTTCTGATGAGACCCATAAGGAAAGCGGCAGACCAACCCCAAAGGCAGAGCTGCTGCCCCAAAGAGAGGTGGACGGCTCATGTAAACCCAGACTTTGTTCCCTCCAGAAAGGCCCTTTGGGCTTCGGCTTTAACCTGGGCTGCGTTCCACAGACTCCCAGTACCTTCATCAGTCAGGTGAGGATGGTGAACTGTCCTACGTGTAGGAAATATTGCCTTGTAATGAAGGCAAGGCACAGGATGCAAGCAGGTCAGAGTGTTGCTGCTTTTGTCAAATGTGGTGGCAGATTTTCTTTCTTTTCTGTAGGTGGCTTACGGGGGCTCTGGGCAGACAGCAGGACTGCTTGTGGGGGATGTGGTGATGGAAGTAAATGGACAAAACGTGGAAGATAAATATCTGGAGGATGTAATTATGCTTGTGAAGGAAGGAGGGTCTGTTCTGTGCTTACTGGTTATGGATAAGACTAGCTACAACAAGTTGAAAAAGACGGACACTCCTACTAAGGATATCAGCGATAATGAGGTGAAAAATGCAAAAGCTAATGTCAACTAAATGACTAATTTCTGCTGTTATCAATTCATGTGCAGCCTCAGTATTTACCATCTTCCCTGGTTTGTGTCCCTGCAGGAGGAAGACGAGATGTCAATTTTGTGAGGAGACTTCAGTGTGACTTTGATGCTATTTTGGCAATGATCACCTTGTTTTAACTGCAGAGTTGGATAAAACAACCCAAAAGATAACAGATAAAATAAGCCAAATAAAACCATGCCATGTATAAAAGCTACACGGAAACTTCTGTGATGTGTAATTGTGTTTTAAATTAAAAACTTGCTTTGTTTCTGTATTATCCACTGGGAGATGTCAAATATTAGATCTTAGACAACATTTCCCACCCCATTGTTATACAAAATGACGAAATTCTGAAATATGACACTCCACATCTTACAGACCACCATGTTGATAAACTATAAGCCTCTTTGTACTGAAATTAATGGACCAGAGTGGTTTTGCAACAGCAGAAATACCAAAAACTACCTTTGAAAACCATTTAAAAGCATTGATGTAAAAGAACTGTGATTACTGAGAAAAACATTGGTTTGGTATTGTATTGGTGGTAAAGTATTGTTTTGGGTTTGTTTTGTATGTGCACTACGTATAAAACATGAAAGATGAAATGCTGTAGAAAGAATGTATCTTGTAGAAAGAGCATATTATGCTCATTGAGAATGTAGCCCCCGTGTAACAACAAGATTTTCATGTAATTTATCTGCCTGAATACTGTAAGTCTAAATAACCATGGCGTCTCTTTGGCTGTGATACATTGTGATAGATGGATCATGGCTTGGGGTGATTCAGCCTCTCTGTTTAAGTACCTGTGTATATGGGTTGCTGCTCTCAGAGATTTACCAGTCATTTGACCTGGGAAGAAATACTGGACACAGAAAATAATAAAATGTTAAATGCTCTAAACACGACATCTCAAGTGTTCTTGAGACGAATGAAACATACATGTATTTACTGACAGCCTGTTTGAAATGCATGTGATATGTATATGTATATATGATTGGAGACTCTAAATTGCCACTAGCAGTAAGTTAAATTATTTGTGTCCAGTCATGGACTGGAGACCGGTCAATGGTGTAATCCCTACTTTCACTGTGTGCATTAAACATAAACTCCACTCAGTGGGTGCTGGCAAGGCAAGACAAGTTTATTTATTGCAGCATTCTCACAGGCATAAATTCATAGGGCTTTAGAGAGGCAAGGAGATACATTGGAAATATTGGAAAAACAAAATAAAACCAACTGAAAATTAAACTCCATACATTAAAATGCAGGGGAATAGGAAAGTTGAAGTGGTAGAAATCGATCATTTACAAGATGACGAATGAACAGGTGAAAAGTATTCCCAGAAAGAACGTCTTAAAAAGTGATATGAATGAATGAATGAATGAATGAATTACTAATGTGTTGCGCAAGATATGGCGCTGGCTGGACGGTCTGCGGCGCCCCCTAGTGGGCAATTAAACAAACAACTCCAGTTAATGATTCATAAATTCTCACTCCGCCTCCAGTGTCGGCGACTGTGGGGGTAAATATATCGAAACGCTAAAATACTAAACCCTACACACGCTATGGTGCATGGTTAGCGGATGAGCAGGTCTGACAGAGGGTAGCCGGGTATTTGCGTGCAGGCAGTAGCGTGGAGCGCCCCCTGAGCGGGTCCTGGTCCTGGAGGTGACATTCAGTGGACTAGCAGGGAGCAGGCAGCTGCTAGCCACCTTGGACCCGACACCATGCAGAAACTGGTCGCCAAAGTACCGGCCCTGATCGGCTGTAAGTCCCCCCGTCGTGCTGTTAACCAGAGCGTGGATCTGCTAGTGAGCTGCACGCAAAAGGCAGCACTAACCTAGACTTGACGGGACGTAGCACGGCTAACCGATGTCCCCCCCGGTGCCTGAATGAACGAGCTGTGTTTTGTTGTTGTTGTATCTGACGAGGTGGTGTTACAGTCCAGTGCAGAGACAACCCTCCCCCCGGGATAAATTCACATTCCTCTCACTGCTTTCTCTTATTAGCATGGCACCTTTAGCCTAATTGGTCAGCCACTGCTTGCACACTGTGTGATTAAATGGGTTAGCCGTGTGGCTAATGCGGCCAGTTAGCATCCAGGGCTGCACGAAGCACCGTCCACTCCCTGCTCCTAACGCTGCCGTTTCTCCTCTTTCAGCCGCTGTCAGCTACTCCAAGCCTCGGCTCGCCACCTTCTGGCACTATGCCCGGGTGGAGCTGGTCCCCCCGTCGCCCGCCGAGATCCCCAAAGCCATCGGTGGGGCCGCGGGGCTGCTGAAGGCAGTGCAGTCGGGGAGACTGGGTCAGATGACAGTCAGGGTGGGTGCCCCGTTGTTTGTCCCCTTTTCTCCTCGAGCCGTTGGCTGAACGGTGTTAGCTCTGTGGAGAACACTCAACAAGCCTAAGAAGTGCTCTCACATGCAGAAGAACAGGTTGCACAGAGGACATGGCTGCTGTAGAACATTGTGTCCCATGGACAGAGTTGACCAAACAAGTCTGACCACTCTTTAAAATGTACAGAATTTTCACTTGTGTACTTGATTCCAACCATTCACCCATCTCCCTTTTTTCTTTTTACTTTTACTTTTAACCTATTTTACCTTGGCTTCTATGTGCACCCCTGTGTGCACATACCACATAGGTGAAGACAGGGAATAGATCCAAGACATGTCACCAAAATAGGATAGGACACACACACACACACATACATACACGCACACACACACACACATACATTAACACTAACACCAAAGGAACAATGTACCTAAGTGTTTATGGACTACCTGGAGAAGACCCTGGGACACACTGATGCAACACTGAACACTAACTCACACTCACAGCCTGCTGTAATTTAGTTCCCGTAATTGCTGCCGAAACAGGTGTGTGTGTGTGTGTGTGTGTGTGTGTGTGTGTGTGTGTGTGTGTGTGTGTGTGTGTGTGTGTGTGTGTGTGTGTGTGTGTGTGTGTGTGTGTGTGTGTGTGTGTGTGTGTGTTTCCTTTGATGGACTTGTTTCACCCTTAGTGCACTGGAGATGGGCACCAGCTGACCCCTGGACTCTCCTGTACTAGTGAATGAGCTTTGTTGATGGATGTACTCAGAAGAACATATTCCCTGTCATTAATGAGAGGAATACCACAACCAAATGCCATTTCCAGTAACAGATTGTGACACAAGTAACTTGTAAACACTCCTGTTCCAAAAGTTCAAGTGTAAGCCATACTAAAGGACCAGGGTACAAAGTATTGCTAGCCTGGTGAAGTGATTATTCAGTCGGTGCCTAATGGTAAAAACAGTGAACACAATGTCGCCTGTTTATCGGCAGCACATTGCGTCGTCGCTGTGCAAAATAAAAACGGGATTGAATCAATCCAGCCGCGACAACAATGACAGGAAGATCGCCGTCGGGGGGGGGGGGTGAAATGACTTTCCCAGGGGCCAGCCTGAATCTCTCCTCTTCCCCACAGGATGCTTTCAGGAACGGACTGGTGGCCACCGAGGTGATGATGTGGTTCTACATCGGAGAGTGCATCGGCAAAGGGGGCATCGTGGGCTACGATGTATGAACTTTGGACTGTCGCCGTATCTGTTCGTCTCTCTTGAGTGTCGTTTGCTCAACTTTCTGAAGTACTGCTAGTAACTAATAAAAAGCTATCTATTGTTTTCCCGAGTCACGGCCTTTTCTTTTGCATACCTCCGCTCAACTCTGAAGCACTGAAACGGCGCGTAAGCTCAGTGATTGCCATGGCTTGCACACTGGACGTTTTGACGTTTCGGAAACCGTAGGGCTGTAGGTCGACTGTTATGATGTTTTTTCCCGCTGGTTTTCCTGTTGGAACAAAAATGAATCCCTTTCCAGTGGAATGAACTGGTCAGGTCTTTTGGTCTAGTTCCTAAGTTCAACCAACAGAGGGGGCTGCAAGTATGGTCAGTAGTATAGCTATGTCCTCTACAGCCCTTGTGGTTGTTGAGGTTTTTGTTTTTTATTATTATTGGAATTTTTTCACCTTTGGATATTCCCGCATGTGATTTTTATGGAGGATCATCTCAAACACAGGAGGTCATTCATTCAGCTCTTTATTGAGAACCATCCATGAATAATTTTGTTACAAAACAAGGTTTCTTTTTCAGATCAATCATACTCTGGTTTGTCCATTGTGTAAGTAAACATACGTGAAATTAAATAAAGGTTAGTTCAAGTGAAAAATACACGGTAAGGAGTCTCAGCAACTGACGCGACGGCTCTCAGATAATATGGAAACGTGACAAAATGAAATGAAAGTGACTGTTTCTGATGTGTGGAAAACCATGATAATACCTGTTTCACTCATACTGATGACAGTGCAATATATTTTAAATAGTCCGTGCAGGAAAAAGAGGCTGGTAACTTCATAGCTGATCACGAGCAAATGTACCTCACATTATCTCGGGTTACATTCATTATCACTCACTTCTAATGACATCGTCACTCGAGACGTGCAACAGCTGCATCATTCTGCTTCTGACATTTGTTACATACTGACATGTTTTAATATTGTCCGGCGGGTACTATCAGATGCTATGACGGATAACACTTCTCTTTGCGTTGTGCTGATTATCTATTACGTTTTAACGTCTTATAACGTTAGCATGAAAAGCGTGATCTGACTGCAGAATGCAAAATACAGTATATGACGTGTGAGTAAAAAAACAAAACATATATACATATTTGGGTGAAACTTCAAAAATGGGCAACATCACTTCATTTCCGTGGTCTGGTACAGCTTCAAAAATATATATCCCAAACGCGTTACTGTTATGCTGTGAAAAATGAGTAGAATATTTACAGATTTTGTCAAATGAGCTCACATATCAGTTCACTTGATGCTACAGATCTTGACCGAGGTTCCCACCCCGAAGCCCGGGTAGAGAGGCTCGTCGAACGACGTCTCGAACCTGTGCAGGAGGGTCATGGAGCTGCCTATGCTATAGAACGCCAGCACGCCGGCCGTGTGGTCCAGGTACACGCCTATCCTGGGGGAGTGGGGCGCGCTGATGGCTTTGTCCACCCGGTTGTGCCAGGCAGAGTAGCCCGTGTCGGAGCAGAGCAGGCTCCACGACTTGTCGTTGTAGCCCAGCAGGCAGAGGGAGCCTTTGCCCTTCCGGCTGATGCCCTTGTAGGCCACGCCGATGGAGAACTCGCCCGTCCACTCGATCTCCCAGTAGAAGCGGCCTCCGGACAGGGCCTCCCGGCACAGCACCTGGGCGAAGCTGTCAAACCTCTCCGAGTTATCCCCGTAGGGCTGCAGGTCCCTGGTACGGATGACCTTCCTGTTGTTCTCAGAGATGTACAGCTCCTTGTAGGCGGTGTGCGGGTCCAGTTTCAACTGGCAGAAATCTGGAGTGAGCAGAACCGATCAGCATCGTCGCATCAGCTAAATGTTCATTGCGTGATGTGATGTTCGACTGGACACTTACATTTGACAAAGTCTGCTCTGCTCTTTGGCTCTGGAGGGAGAGCGTTGTCCACTGTTATGACTTCTTTGCCTGCACATGAAGAAACACGGCGTTAGGTCAGGTTGCGCCGCAGACGCCCACACACATGCCTTTGATTCTTTCTTTGAAGCGCAGAGAAGAGAGGAGAACGAAAGAATCTGTGGCGTTATCACTTTGCTGTCTGCTCCAACAGTTCAGAGCAGCCTCATCGTCAGCATGGATGATGAAACTCCTACAGTATGGTGCGTTATGGGAGGCTGTGGCATACGCTCACCTCTGCTCCTCCTGTCCAGCGTTCGACTCTCTGTGGTGTACACCGGCACCTCGTTCACTGCAAGACACAAAACATCGAGATTAAGCAAACTGAGCTTTTTCTTTTCTTTTTTTCCCCACTACGCTGTTGTACTTGTTGTACCTGACTTGGAGATCTTGAGCAGCTCCTCCCTCCCAAACTCCTCCAGGCGCTCCTTGATCTCGGCCACGGCCTTCCTGACGGCGCCGAAGGAGAAGTCCGGGTTCACGGTCACCCTGGGGATGAAGCCGTCGTCGGTGGGAGTGCAGAGGTAGTTGAAGTTCTGGGGGGAGAGCAGCAACAGGTGTTGAGGGATACGTGATACCCTCATTAGAACCTGTCTTCGCCCCGATCTTCTGCCTCGGCCAGACACGTTCTCATCATGTGCACAGACATGATGATTATCTCATGATATGGATCTTGTACGCAAGGACCTTTGTCTCGTATCTGTCCTCGTGCCTTGTCATTCCTCAGATACTAAAAGTATCCGATATCTAAAATACTTGGAATAGTGACCATAGCAGCACAGCATTAGTCTAGTAGAGTAATAGTAATAGCTATTCACATTGCTGCTATTCTTTCACAAATTTAGAATATTTACATAATAATACTCCATGCATACTAGAATATACTGTTATATGCATGATTTAAGATGCTGTTATTTCTGTGTCTATGTCTTCAATGGATGGAATATATCAACATAAAAGCTTTATTTTAGATTCTTAATGCCTTTATTATCTAAGAGAAGACATGGAGTGTGGAGAATGGTCACATCATCAATAATGGCTGGGATCAATATTTGAGACTTTTGACAATCAAAGTAAAGCAATGTGTCCATAAGAAAGCTGCAAAAGTAGACTAACAGTGTATTAAATCACAATCACTTTATTCTACTGCCCTTTATTTCAGATAAAAGCACCACAACGCATTAACATCATCCTCATGTTGCTCTGGGGCTGTTACCTGCAGAAAGTGGATGTGGTCCTCGGTGCTGTACAGCTGCTTCAGGCCCGACTCCTTCTTCTTCAGCTCGTCGATCTCTTGCTCCAGCCGCTCGATCAAAGCCTCGGCCTGGTTGAAAGCGGCCTTCTCGTTGATGCCGATCAGCTTGCTCACCTCGGACCTCATCCTCTCGATGGAGCGGATCATGTCCTCGAACATCTTCTGGCTCTCCACCATGGCCCTCTGGGCCGAGTTCTGGACACAGCATGCAACAGGTCAGGCAACGTCCCTCTTTGTTTGAGAGAATATGAGTGACGGAGAGGGCCGAGCGACACGTTATTAACATATAATCCTTGCCTTCAGTGAATCCACGGCGGTCTTCAGCTCCTCCAGTTCTTTCACCCGCTCCTGGCATTTCTGTTTAATCTCGGCTTGAGAGACTCCCAGGAGTTTCTGCGGGATAAAGGCACATTATAAAGGAACCTATTTGACCGTTTTGTTAAGCGTACGCTCCCATGCTGACAGCCTGGATCGGGCACCTTTAATTTAACATGCAATAATGTGCAGGTATTCACGGGACGTAGCGCAGCGCCACGCTGCTTTCTTCAATACGACGCAAAGCCTCATATTTGTTGGTTGGGTAAAAACATTCTCTCTCATTAAGGAATATCTGGGGAGGCCCTTCAGCATGTCTAATAAACCAAACTCAAAGAGTCTCCTTAATGCGGCAGCTTTTATCTCCGAGGGGGAGAGAGGTGGAGGGGGGGATCTGTCATGGAATTCTGGCCATGTTAGGAATGTGAATCTACCGCTGCCTGACTTTTAAAGAGATGTTTCAAGGTGCACACAGGACTGACGTGCAGAATAGAGGGCTTCTAATTCAGCTTTTACTCAAGCCCACCAGCCCATTCTTCAAGATAAGCTTGAGGAATGCGGGGAATCTGGTGGCGGCGGTGGTGGTGGTGGTGGGGAGGGTGAACATGAGAGGGGGGGAGGGAAGGGAGAGCGAGCGGGAGATGGAGGGAGATGTGTGAGATTCAGGTTGTAAATCTTGGGATGAGGGAAACCAGACTCGCCGTGTTATAAAGACAACAAGGTTGAATTATTGTTTCATCATGCCCCAAAAATCCTTGAGCTCCTTGTTTCCCAGTACCACAGAAACACTCCTACATTACTCATGCACTAAAACCAACCGTTGCTCCCAACGACGCCAATATAATCGGCAACATTAGCGCCCTTATTTTCTTTTATCTCCAGGCGGTGAGTCACACTGGTTCCAGTACTGTGATTGGTCCATTGTGAGGCGTTGAAGGCCTCGACTCCCTGACATTCCAGTATTATTACAGATCCACTCCCACAGGTGGGAACCGGGACAGCGGGAGGAAGTCTCCAGTTTCTGTGTGTCTATCCCACAGCTGGGACGCCACATTCTCGGAAAAGCGGCTTTTCGGAGGCGATAACTGTGAGACAGCCCCCCGCCCCACCCCAACCCACCCCCCGGGCCTGCGTGCAGCTAATCAGAGAGCGGGATTTGTTTTGGCGGTGAATGTCTGCCAGTTTAGCTGATAGTGTTGGCGAAACGGGTCAAAGTACAGCTGCCGGTCGCAGAGCTGGGGCAGGTGAGGGTTGGAGGGGGGCTCGGGGAGGGGGGCCTAGAAAGAAAACACCCTGTTTGCTTTCACTCAAAACACCCCACGAGTGTGCATTTCTAATGTAACAAGAATGTGCCCCGGTTTAAAAGTTAATCAGTGTGACAAAAAAAAAACGAGTCGGAGCGGAAGTCGGAGAGGAGTTTCAGCTTGCGTTTTTTTTTCTCATGCAGCTGCACACACCGTTTATCTCTCTGACATAAAAGTCACGCTTTGATTCACTCGGAGGCCGTTTTTCTGATTTCTCTAACAGGTGAACAATGCCGTTACTGTGCGCAGACAGGAGGGTCTCTTACCTGCTTCTCTCCCCGCTCTGCCTCGGCTGAGACGATGTCATGGCCCCTGTGTTCACTGACTGTGCAGATGGCACAGATACACATCTGGTCTGTCCGGCAGAAGAGCTCCAGGGACTTCTGGTGCTGCGGGCAGATCTTCCTGTCCAGGTTTCCCAGCTCGTCCACCAGCTTGTGCCTTTTGAACGTGGCCGACTCGTAGTGCGGCTTCAGGTGCTTCTCGCAGTAGGACGCCAGGCAGTTGAGACAGGACTTGACAGCTTTCAGTTTCTTCCCGGAGCAGAAGTCGCAGGGCACGTCACTGGGCCCGGCGTAGATGTTGCCCTGGGACGTGTTGAGGTTGAGGGTCAGGCCGCTCTTCTTGATCTTCTCAGCCACCATGCTCAGGGTGGCGTTGGGCCGCAGCACGGGCCTCTGGGTGAACGTGATCTTGCACTGGGGGCAAATGTAAATCCCTGTGTAGTCAGCCTCGTTCCAGTAGCCACTGATGCAGTCCATGCAGAAGCTGTGGCCACAGGGGATAGCCACAGGGTCCCTGAGCAGGTTCAGGCACAGGGAACAGTTGAAGTAGTCTGGGGAAGTCTGGTCAGCCATTGTGATGGACCAGAAACACGGTCAGACCTGCAGAAAGAGAGAGAGAGAGAGACACACAGGCAGACAGAGGAGGCACAGAGCAGACAGGGAATTCGTCGAGTGTGCCTGGGAGCCCGCCCTCAAGAGTGTGGTACAGCCTGCCAGAGACAGGACCTACTTGTATTTCTGAATTCCAGAGGTTATTGATTGAAAGCAGAAAAGGCCCTCCCCCTGTGCTGGGAGCATATTGAGCCCTGCCCAGTTCAGATAAGCAGGTTGAGCAAGGAGGCAGAGGACAGGGAGAGAGAGAGAGAGAGAGAGAGAGACAAACAGAGAGAGAGAGAGAGAGAGAGAGAGGGTGGGTGGGTGGACAGGAGAGGAAAGGAGAGGAGAGAGAACAGAGTGAAAGAAGGAGAATGAATGAAACCTAAAAGCAGAAAAAAGTGACAACTAATGTGCCTGGAAAAACTTCCATTTTCCTAACAGCTTCCTCTGCTCTCGTATTTTCTCATGTGGCTCATCTGCGCACACACTTCTCGGCAGCTGTATTTCCACCTATTGTTGTCAGACAGAATCGCCATTGTCTTAAACCGGTTATAGTCCGACAAACACCAATGCAGCCTAAGGTACTGTAGGAATTCAAGGGACCACCCAATAAATAAACACTGCGAGACACTGTGGGCTCCTGAAGCCATGTCAAACACTCGTTTTTATCACCTAAAAAGAAAAAAAAAAAAGCTCAAAGTTTCACTCGCTGCGGGCGGCCTGTCGGTGAGCGGTTTGAGCTCAGTTCTGCAATATTTACACTGCATCCGGTCAGACCAGTCAGGCCGCTTTTTGCAACCCGAGTCTGCGACCGTAGTAGACGTTAACACAGCCAGAGGAAAATATTCATAGTTCACGGTGACAGCCGAAAAGGAAGTGTGCACGCATGGAGGAGCCTGCAGCACGCCAGCCGGGTCCGGGTGTGCTGTTGCATCAGCTGTTCGACACGTTTGTAAGATGGCAAGCCATGTCGCAACCTCCATTCTCAAAAATGTCCCCGTCACTGTTATACAATTCGTGCGATCGTGACACACCGACTGAGCCCGCGGCATTGCAGTGACATCATAGACTCTCATTTACATCTCAATTAGGGCTGTTCTGCAGGTTTCTGCAATACTAAGGTCCCGTTTCTGCTGTTCCCTCGGGGTCAAGATCGGAAGCGCCCTCGTGAAAAGACACCTTTGTGTTTTGCATTTCTGTGTCTGATGCGCAATCATGTGACAAAACAGCTTTATGTGTGGAGAAACATTAATTTAAGGTTGTAAAAAAAAAAAAAAACATGTCGGCTCCACCTCAAGTCTGCTTGCATTACGCCATACACTTGGGAAGTTTCACCTCCCCATATTTGGCCTGGTTTCTGATAAGCCAGTTTTCCTTCCTTCCTGCAGAGTAAAGGAGCAGTCTGTGCTCGCAGATTGACCACCTGTGAATAGCCACGGCCGCCACCAGGGGACAAACTTTCAATACACATCGGACGTATTTCAGCATTTAGAGCTCAGGGCTACACAATGCACATGCCATTGAAACACGTGTTCCCGTACGGAACATTCGATGAGACCTAATAAGAAGCCCCTGGAGAAGACAAGAAAGTTCTTTGACGAGGCGGACAGAAACTCGGCCGTCGTTTATGGCTCTGTCCAAGTTCAAGGAGAAAGGTCAACCTTCATTAAGGTGTGGCGCGCACACTATCTGCAGCCAGGGTACAGGACTGCACACACGGCTATGTGATCAAAGGAAACAAGGACCCACTTCAGTGACTGGGTAATAAAACCTGCGAGAAGCAGTATTTGGGGCGTGTTACGCTCCGACAGCGGGCACATTTGTTGACACTGGCGGTCACATTAAGGTGAAAAGCACTGAGACACACACAAAACCAGATGAGAATGGAAAGATATGAGGTATGAGTAATCTGTATTGTCAGCACAAATTCAACAGGGAGAGGAGGCAGAAGGCAGCACATTCCAAATGTACGTCCCATTGGACTTATCTCAAAGCAGTGTTCCCATGTTAAGTCTAATAACACCTAATATAATACAGTACATCTATGGATCCAATGTAATGAGGTTCATTCATTGATGTTCTGCTAGAACGCTCAGTTTCTTCTCCCCCAGTGAGGATGAGTTTGTCTGTGTAGAACATGCCAGACACATGTCTCACACCTCACTGACAAGTCAATATTAAGCGTGTGTGCTCCGCAAACTTCAGCATCACTTTATCATCACGAGTGTCACCGGCCTCAAACCAGTTATGATGTCACAGATCCTGCTCAGATTTACAATGTGGGAAAAACACGTTCCTCCCCTTGGGGGGGGGGCAAATTCATCTGCACATCGTTCTACACAAGCCCGAAGTATCCGAGAGAAGCGACGGTCAACGAATCTCGTGATTTCAGCGGCCTTTGAATCAGTCAGTGAAACCAACACTTCAAAACAAGATCTGAGCCGAGCCCTTGTCTTGGGAACAATTCACAGGAAGTCGAGGAAAAGCATGTTTGCGTGTCGCAGCGCACACTTTTAAGCGGCGAGAGGGTCACAGTCGAGTCACGCTGAGGCAGAGTGACAGGTGTGCATGCCTTCGTGTTTGCTTCTCTGCTTCGAAATCGACTGTAGCGTGACATACATATTTAGCAGTTTTGAGGTCCAGGGGAAAAAAAGGTCCAGAGTGCACTGGCTCAGGTATAAAGGTCGGGTGTTGTAATAATAGACTCTTCTTCTCTGTAAATTGTCTGTATCTTTGTTTTATGGAAGCAAAGTCCATTTCCTCCCTCGGCTCTTACAAACAGGGTCAAAGGCCCAGTTAAGGACAGACAAAAAAAACCCACAATGTGTACAGAGAGGAATGTGGTTTGCAGGACAATAAAAATAGTCCAAATATAATTATTAATTGATGGTTTGACAAAGGTTTAGTATCTTTGTAAGTGTTATCATTGGAAAAATAATGTATAAACCGAAGAATAGCTCAACTATTGTGAGATGGATGAATGTGAATGAATGCGAAATGTAAATATTAAAGTTGTCAAAACGAGAAGAAAAAAGTAACAATAACTCGTGAAAAATTGGTGAGCTAATAAGTGGTTTGAGGTCCTTTGAAGGCCAAAACAAATATTTGGAAAATAAAACAAACTAAATAATTGTTGACTAAAGGAAATAGAAATTGTGTTTCATCGATGGCCTTTTTGAGCCACAATGTCAAGCCACAGTTACTGGAAGACCTTTCCCAGGAACATTTTGTCAAATAAGATGCTACATTTAGTCTTGCATGTCAACTGTGGTTACTGTCACTGATGGACTACAGACCCTACAATGCCTGGCACTCCACTCGGGCCCTGCTGGCTCTAACACAATGGAATCTTTTAAGCAGGCTTTCTCAGCCCTCCAGTTATCTGGGCTATCAAGTGTAGTTGCATTCCTATCTCCATTTCAACAGCCCCGAAACTCCATCTTGGCTGGGAGGTGTGCTCACTGTAAGACGAAATCTTACGAGCAAGGTATTTTTTTCAGAGTAGACTGCATGTTTTGAATTGTTTTGGTTTCAGGCAGCGCTGATTTTATGACTTTTGTGACTGTGGACATGTTCCAGTTGACCTGATGTCACTGAAATACAATTTCAACGTTAACCAAGAGAAACTGCCTTTTATATGCTAAGAGGCGTAAGAAGTCGCCGATACCGACAAGCCAACATAAGACAGATAAGCCACTGGCCGCAGGTGAGGTGAAGGTCAGGGCCTAGACCAGTGGATTTTTACCAAGGCCATGACTACAGCATGCCAGCCTGTGACCAAACCTCACACTGTAATGAGTCACCACGATGCTGACAAGACAATTACAGATGATTAGGGGCAAGTATCATCATTACTCAAGCGAAAAGAAATCTGTCGATTGTGCTCAATTCCGTATTGTGACTTGCCTGAGTATCATTCCATGCCTGGAAGGAACGGCCTGTCTCCAGGCAATCTCTAACAGTCAGCAATTACAACACGCTCGGCAGCGGAGAGTGACACGCCTGCGGTTCCTCCACACTGCACCGTTCCACGGATCCACTCTGATGTCTCCATGCTTTTGACCCGGCTACGGATGGAACAGAAATACCACTAACCTCATTCTGAGCAGCGATTTCCGCACTCCATTAAGTATTTATGATCTCGAGGCCTCTTTTTTGCATTTGATTTTACATTATATTGCCTTCCGTGTTTACAGAACGCAACAGAAAAATGAATAAAGAGGAACCAAACTTCAGCACACCTCCTTTCAACAGCACATTTTATGACTCCTGCTTTGGATTCTGTAACTGATGGAGGCATTCACAGTGTTTTTTTTTCTCCTTGCCACACCCTTGTTTGACTGGTTTCGGCTTAACCAGTTTAGCCTCCCCCCGTGTTTACTCTATATAAATTGTCCCCGTAGCACCAGTAGGATCACTTTGCCACTGTGCAGCCACAAGCTCGCCACATTTTCACAGCGCTACAGAAAGAGAGAGAGAGAGAGTGAGAGCACCACCAGACAGCCTCCATGTCATCCGACCAGGACTGCTACCTCTGTAAGGAGGACCTCAGGGACGCCGTGTCCATCCCGTGTGGACACATCTTCTGCTCCGTCTGCCTGAAGACTTACTGGGACCATGCCGACCACACGGGCTCCTACCTCTGCCCGGAGTGCAGGGTCAGCTACAACAAGAGACCCACGCCCAGGCGCATGGGAGGCTCCCGTCACTCCACCATGCAGCGGAACAGCGAGTCTTTCCCGCCGCCGCCTCCGTCCCCCGACTACAACTACGCAGGACCCCAGGACGTGGGCTGTGACATCTGCGTGGGCAAGAAGCACAAAGCCGTCAAGTCGTGCCTAATGTGCCTGGCGTCCTACTGCGAGAAGCATCTCAAGCCCCACTACGAAACGGCCACCTTCAAAAGGCACAAGCTGGTGGACGAAATCGGCCACCTGGACAGGCAGATCTGTCCCCAGCACCAGAAGGGTCTGGAGCTGTTCTGTCGCACCGACCAGATGTGTGTCTGCGTGCTCTGCACGGTCAAGGAGCATAAAGGTCACAACATGGTGTCTGCCGAGCAGGAGAGAGCTGAGGAGCAGGTAGGTCGCCCTTCACTCGCTGAACGCCCTCTGCTCGTTTTGACAAGTTTCCACCGTGTCCACAAATTTTTGACCGCTTCTGAATCAGCGGTGACACATGGGCCACCGTAGCAGTGGCCGGTCAGGCAGGAAAGAGTAGTTAACAATAGATTAAACAAGCCCATAAAACAAAGCCTGTAGCCTTTAGTGGGACACACCCTTGAGAAAACAAGGCTACCTGCACGTACTGTATAGATTCCGCTGGCACACTTGAACTGTGCACTTTTAAAGTCTGTTTCAGCTATAAAAAAACAGAGCAACTGGATCGGATGCTTTCATTCATTCGCGTTTTTTGACTTGCGTGCGTAATGCCTGCCGTTCTCCCCACAGCAACGTCTGGGCGCCACCCAGGCCGAGATCCAGGAGAAGATTCACGACCGGCTCAAACAGATGGAGGAGCTTAAGCAAGCCGTAGACTCGCTCAAGGTAAAGAGCAACGCCGTGCAAAAGCACACGCAGACATACGCTCCTTTGAATGGGAGCGATGACTGCGTACTGTCACACCCACGCTGACTGATGCCGTCTCTCCTCCGTGTCCCCCACCCCCCTACCCCTCCCGAGCAGAACTCAGCCCAGAGAGCGATGCAGGAGTGTGAGAAGATGTTCAGCGACATGATGCGCTCCATCGAGAGGATGCAGCAAGAGATGGCCAAGCTGATCTCCTCCAACAAGAGGGCGGCGCTGAACAACGCCGAGGGCCACATGGAGCGTCTGAACCACGAGATCGCCGATCTGAAGCGGAGAGACAACGAGATCACCCAGCTGTCCCGCACCGAGGACCACATCCACTTCATCCAGGTGACTGGCCGCTTCCCAACGCAGGGCCCGCCCCAGATCGACTGGGTCTTGAAACAACCTCAAGTTGATTCCATTAATCACTGGCGATTCTGTCCCCTCCAGAGCTACCACATGCTGATAGCCCAGACAGCGGCCGAGGAGCTGCCCACCGTGAGCGTCAACCCCTACTTCTCCTTCGGGCCGGTCACCAAGGCCGTGTCCGAGATGAAGCAGCACCTGAACGAGTTCAGCAACGACGAACTGGTGAAGGTGGCCAAGACAGGTGGGTGTGGACCCAGCGTCGAGAGCGGACTCTGGAGTCTGGTCATGCCAGTGTGATGCTCACAAGCCTGCGTTGTGTTTTTGCAGTGAATAAAATGTCTTTCTGCCAACTGGACGAGACCAAAAAGAGACGCTCAACAAAGGGAGGTGAGTGCAAATAGTAGGATTAGATGTAGGATTATAGCAAAATTATAAGATTAACATGAAATTAAACAGTTATTTGAAAATTACATTAAAAATACAAAAATATAAAAAAACAGAATTATAAAAATATGTAATTTAAATGCTAATATTATATATATCTATATCTATATATATTATATTGATTATATACAGACAATAGAATGTGTTTATTTTACTTTTTTGTAAAAACACATCAGGATTGAAAGTTAAACATCATTGGACAGTGCTACTTGAGTTTTTGTCCTCTTGTGTGTTGGAGCCATGGTATTTGTTGGAGGGCAGCCTCGGGTCACTCTCTGGCCCGAAGTTAAACGTTTACCTAGGTCAGGCCGTGGAGCTGCCACTGAGTTTACATTAACTAACGCCAGTAGCGCCACTGACGGCAGCTACTCCGCAATGATACTGTGGTGCTGTGGTTCTCTGTCATTTCTCTCTGTGATGTGACGTGCAGCAACTCAGGGCGCCACCGTCCTTCCTGCCACATTCGCTCATTCCACAACACTGAAAGCACATTTGTTTTCCCAGGTGATGACCCTCCCATGTACAAGGCCATGCCGGTCCAGGAACCGCAGCACAGGGATGACTTCCTGAGATGTGAGTCCTCGCCCTCCCTCCCTCGTGCAATTTTTCTGGTTTTCTGCACTGTGGACACAGATCGCCGCTCTCTCCGCGCTCATTTCAAGACGCGAGGCAAATTAGATGCTGACGAAGTTCTCTGTCAGACCCTGTGGTTGAACACAAAGTCTGATTTTAGCAACCACTGTATGTCCTGCAGTGTTGACAGAGACCGGGATTGACGAATTGCACATATTTCAGCTGGCGCTTACACTTACGCTTTGTTATTTTACCCCGGTTCAGGTTTTCTCCCTTTGTCTCAGACTGAGAAACTTGGGACCTTTTTTTGACCCATGAAATCTGAAACTAACAATAATACCTTGGACTCTGATTTCACCAATTACCTCTAGGGCTCTATCATAGTAATTAGGGGTCAGAATCAATAAAAAACACAGAGGTGAAAAGTTTCCAAAGGTGGTGGGGTCTCACTTCACAGTCACACTTCAAGATGCACGTTGTTAGATGGATTCTGTTTGTGGTCAAGCTCACAAGCAGTGTTGATACCTCTGGCATTCCAGATGATGATAGATCGGGCCGATCTGGCCGGCGCCGCCGGGTGTCTCACCAGCTGTGACCTGCAGAGGTGGAGGCACACAGCAGGCAGGTGACGTCTAACCCCCGGGGTTAATCTGATTTCTGTGTGCAGTCAGAGGGTCTCCCGCTTATCACTGAAAGCAAGTTCTGCGGAGCCCTGGTGCGGTGGTGAGGGGAGCTTTCAGCTGCATGGGCGGGTTCTCCTGTTTCCTTCCAGTTAAAAGGCCCGCCCGCCCGTGAGGCTAATGTTTGATTTATCTTCACAGATGCCTGCCAGCTCACCCTGGACCACAACACCGCCTACAGACAGCTCTATCTCTCTCGGGGGAACAGGAAAGCGGCGCTCAAGCGAGACCCCCAGTCCTACAGCGACCACCCCTCCCGCTTCGACTCCCTGCCCCAGGTGCTCTGCGCGGAGGCCCTCTCCGGAGGAGCGTACTACTGGGAGGTGGACTGGAGCGGCGAGGGGGCCGCCCTGGGCGTCACCTACAAAGGCATCAAGCGGACGGGCTACGGGGACAGCTGCCGCATCGGCTACAACCGCAAGTCCTGGAGCCTGTTCTGCTCCGACTCCAGCTACTCGGCCCGCCACAGCAAAGACCAGATCGAGATCGACGCGCCCTACTCGTCGCGCATAGGGGTCTTCCTGGACCACGACGGGGGCACCCTCTCTTTCTACACTGTGGGCGAGACCATGTCGCTCATCCACCGCTTCAAGGCCAACTTCAGCGAGCCCGTCTACCCGGGCTTCTGGGTCTGGTACGAGTCGGCCATCACCCTCCTCCAGCTTTAATCAGCACCCCCACCACGACCACTGTGCCAGTCAATGATTCACTGTTGCTTCACATTTATGGAACAAGAACATGTAATTTTATTCTTTCGCAAATAATATGCCTTTCTAGATCATACACAATCTATGTATCAGGGAAGCGATTCTTGATGACTGTGAATATTTTGAAAATCTTGTAAGATTAGGTATATGGTGTAAATAAACGGCCAGATTATTATTGTTTAAAACAATGTGCTTCCCGCATTTGATTGTAATATGCTGCGATGATTTATACATGATGTGACACACTCATTTTTATCAATAAACATTTTGTAACACGACTGCTTGTAACACACTTCTTTACAAGCCGTCCCTCCACAGGCCCGTTAAACTGACTGCTTCACACTCACACAATCAAGCTTCGCATAATCAGGTCTAGTTTTCACCTCTGAATGTGAGGTGGTGGATACAAGCGACTAAGCATGAGGAGACGGCAGCCTACGTTCTCTATACCTCGGCTTCGTGGTCGGACCGCAGGCCTGAAGAATGCCCTAGCATCGCCTGCGCTCACAAAAGGAAAAATAAACTTAATCTTGTGAGACAGTGTGGGAGTGAGACAGTGTGTGACTGCCTGGCGTGAATGCCATTCCGCCTGTGATCTGCAGTGTTTTTGTGCAGGTCTGAGAGGTTGGAGGGTGATTATGCGGGAGTAGGTGAGCTGTGACTGAGGGGCTCCTTCACAGATGGCTGAGCCTCATCCTAAAGCAGTTTCGACTGTTGGTGGACTTGGACTAAGCTGTTGTTCAGGGTGACTCTGGGGAGCTTCAACACTGTGGAGCTCTCCGTCGTGTTTCAGTCGTGTTGGTGACGCACACAAAATGCAATTCACGCTAATGAGCATTGTTGTCCTCTACAGGGCATCAGATTAGCTTTCGCTTTCACTGGCAGAACAGTTTGTAATTATCGGGACCATACTCTCTTTACATTAACAGTTCAACAAGTGTCCCAAACATACATTCACTTACTGATAACACAGATGGACAAAGGCTTTTGTTTTCCACCTTGTTTGTTACCGCGTGTAACTTCGGTCTCTGTCTCTTGTTATGCTGGACTGATGTGGATCCAGACTTTGGAATCCTAAAATTGTAGCCTGCAGGGGAAACACACGGGAGAGGATATGAAAAGCTCATCTTCAAGATTATACCCCGTGGATGAGCTTGGCTTTTTGTTTAGCGCTGCTGTATCCTTGCTTGTTGTTTAGTACGACTGCGCATGTCCCACGTTTCTCACCACACCGATCGATACGATCCAGAGCCACATTTAAAATGTGATTGTGGTTTAATTTTAGTTAGTTTTTTTTAAATCCTTAGAAAAACATAAATTGGGGCTTTTAAGACTGGTTCATGCATCTGAAATAGAATTGAATAGAATAGAGTGCCCAAATATGAATATGTCGCTTTACTTTTAAAGGTTTACTTTCGCAAAGCGTACACTGGAAACAAGACATGCAAAGCTTGAGATACAACAGAGCAAATGCAGACTGATAAATGGTGAATCTGGCGGGTGCTTTGCTCCTTCCTTCCTTTTTCCTTTCCTGTGGAAAGCTGCACAGAAATGCTGATTTGTGTCGGCCTTGCTACCTCTAGTGGAGAAATGAATGCAGCGCTTACCAAAGCTGTTATCCACCAACTCTGGGCAAGATTATCTGCACAGGGAGAACAAGAATACTCTGAAACAGAGCCTGATACCTTGTCCCAAAATGCCCACAGGCTGTAAAAGTGGTGGACCAGATAAGTTTTGGTTCAGACGATGCAAACACTGACCACACCTTTGTGTCATGGGATTGGTCAAAGCAAACATGCCACAGGCAGCTACACTAGTGTTTTGTATATCCTACATTATGCAAAATGATTACTTGTCCTTGCTCAACCCCAAAGGTGAACAGACACATTTCATGTAGTCAGACTTTTGTCAGCTTCTGCGTTCGGATAGATAGACAGTCACAGGCAAGGAAGCCACTTGATGCTGCAGCTATGGAGAGCAAACACACCCAGCCGTGAATGTTTGAGACGTTTTGTTTTTTGGTTTCCTTTTTTTGTTGTTTTTTGGCCCACCCACCTCCCTCCCTTTTTTTTTCACAGGTATAAACCTGTGGAAAAAAAAGGACCCGTCAGCCGCTCAGCGTCTGCTTGGGACCTCTCTCCTGGGTCTGCTCATGCTTGGAGCCCACGGGGCCCACGTGCGTCCGCGGAGGAGGAGAGAGGTCTGTCTGCGTCTGCGTCGCAGTGTCAGGACTCAACCACTGTGGCCTCCCAGCCCCTACATACAAACTCTGTTCTGGGGTGAGTGCCCAGGCTGTGACATCATCCTGTCTGTGTGATGATGTCACACTGACTGTCTCATGTGCCTCACAGCTATTCATGGGGTGGGCAAATGGCAGGCGTGACATCATCACATGGGCCAGATGGTAGGCACATGGATTGTGTGGCATCGCCATGGCTACCATACAGCAAGTGTGACATCATCACGGCTCCTATTCATAGTGCTATATGTTAGCTATACAGCAAGTGTGACATCATCGTAGCTGTGGTGATGTCACCGTTCACCCCAGAACAGAGTTTGTAAGTGGGGGCTGGGAGGCCACTCTCGTTATGTTCTGGCAGTGCTGGCAGACGCAGACGGACCACTCTTCTCCTCCGCGGACGCACGTGGGCCCTGTGGGCTCCAAGCATGAGCAGACCCAGGAGAGAGGTCTGAAGCAGACGCTGAGCCACTGTCAGATCTGCGCCTTACACTACGTACTGGTGTAAGGTGGGAGGGTGGTGGGACGGTAGAAAACAAAACAAAACAAACAAACAAAAAAGAAAATTCTCAAACATACAAGGCTGGATGTGTAGGCTGTCCATACCTACATCATCAAGGGGCTGCCTTGCCTGTGTTCCAAACACTGACCTTACCCTAAATTACACCATAAGTTACATTTAACTAATTCAATTCATCATTTATTCATTATAAGTTACACAATGTGACAGTATATTTCAACCTGCTCAGACAAGTGTACATAGCCTGATTCCTTCATTCATTCAGAAACTATATGTAAAGAATATTTCCATTCCCATGAATGTGGAGACTCATTTGTCCAGCTCATGGATATCCAAGGGGGATTTGGCAAATTCACTCACAGACACTAAAAGAGGTTTCACCTCTGATCCCAAGATGCTTCTTCATTTCTGACGGTAGCCCAGGATTCCATCTCTGTCAAGTTGAAAGCATAGCTATTGGGAGTACCTGGCTATTGTTCACAGCCATTGGGTTTCCTATTCCTGTTTGTGGCCATCTTAAGCCATTGTCATATCCATAACCCTAAAATGACAAGAATTACTGCAATTGTCTCCCTCTTTGCGTAAGAGTCCTTTGCTTCCTTAACTTTTCTCATTTATCCTCTCTTATGCTATATATCACTGCGGATGTAATATATTCATGGCAGTGCATGTCAAACCTCATACATAAAAAGGAAGTTGATGCGAGCCATCAAACCTGGAACCAGTATCCATTGATCCACATAGCATGTATTTTATCAGCATCATGTATTTTGTCTTATTTCAAATACATGATGCCCATACTTGGACATCATACAATGCATCGTCTCTAAGCAGCTAACATCCATCTTGAGATCATCTCGAAAAGATAACCGAAGCTGTCTGACGGGAAATTCTCACACAAAATGACAGAAAATACACCATTGCAATGGGCGGGGCGGAATACTGTGGATACAGCCCTATAACTAGGAGTGGAGAGGCATATTTGACATGATGTCAAACTTGCAGTAACCTTAACCTCTTCAGATATTAGTACAGTGATGTGTACTATAATTGCACGGATAAGAAGTGTCTCAAAGCACAGTCACATTGAAATAAACAATCCTTCAGTTTTTACATAAATGCCCTTTAACGGGAGCAGTAATCTTTACCTATAATGCAGAGACAGACATGTGTGAGCACGTCTGCCTCTACTTGATGTACAGTTTGCACTGAAGTTTTTCCTTTAGCAGTAAAATATACTGCAACTACAACTGCTATGAAAATTCATTAAGAGGAATAGAGAAAATAGAGAAAATAAATACATGTCAAAGACATGCCAGGACCAGTGCAGAGAGGACATCAGGACTGGTCGCTAATAGCATATGAAAAGTGTTTTACAAGCATGTAGCATTGTAAACGTTTGTAGAGTAGACATAACTTGACCAAGCCAAGCATGGCTTTAGATTTTCATACAGACAAGGACACCCTCTGGGAGTCAGATTGGAGAGAGCAACACACCTGACTTGACTCTTTTCATGAACCGCTCTCAACCTTCAGACAGCTGATTGGTCAAACTGTGTCCTCTTGATTGGTTGGAATAAAAGCCTGCAGCCACATGGCCCTTTGTGGAATCAGTTTGACACCCCTGCATGTATACCATACACTGTGCACTGTGTACTGTACAGCTTGAGCATTCACAGTGTGACATCATCATCATGACCTCAAATGCTGACAGTCACAGGCAAGGCAGCCACTTGATGCTGCAGCTATGGAGAGCAAACACACCCAGCCGTGAATGTTTGAGACGTTTTGTTTTTTTGTTTCCTTTTTTTTTTTTTGTTTTTTGGCCCACCCACCTCCCTCCCTTTTTTTTTCACAGGTATAAACCTGTGGAAAAAAAAGGACCCGTCAGCCGCTCAGCGTCTGCTTGGGACCTCTCTCCTGGGTCTGCTCATGCTTGGAGCCCACGGGGCCCACGTGCGTCCGCGGAGGAGGAGAGAGGTCTGTCTGCGTCTGCGTCGCAGTGTCAGGACTCAACCGCTGTGGCCTCCCAGCCCCTACTTACAAACTCTGTTCTGGGGTGAGTGCCCAGGCTGTGACATCATCCTGTCTGTGTGATGATGTCACACTGACTGTCTCATGTGCCTCACAGCTATTCATGGGGTGGGCAAATGGCAGGCGTGACATCATCACATGGGCCAGATGGTAGGCACATGGATTGTGTGGCATCGCCATGGCTACCATACAGCAAGTGTGACATCATCACGGCTCCTATTCATAGTGCTATATGTTAGCTATACAGCAAGTGTGACATCATCGTAGCTGTGGTGATGTCACCGTTCACCCCAGAACAGAGTTTGTAAGTGGGGGCTGGGAGGCCACTCTCGTTATGTTCTGGCAGTGCTGGCAGACGCAGACGGACCACTCTTCTCCTCCGCGGACGCACGTGGGCCCCGTGGGCTCCAAGCATGAGCAGACCCAGGAGAGAGGTCTGAAGCAGACGCTGAGCCACTGTCAGATCTGCGCCTTACACTACGTACTGGTGTAAGGTGGGAGGGTGGTGGGACGGTAGAAAACAAAACAAAACAAACAAACAAAAAAGAAAATTCTCCAACATACAAGGCTGGATGTGTAGGCTGTCCATAGCTACATCATCAAGGGGCTGCCTTGCCTGTGTTCCAAACACTGACCTTACCCTAAATTACACCATAAGTTACATTTAACTAATTCAATTCATCATTTATTCATTATAAGTTACACAGTGTGACAGTATATTTCAACCTGCTCAGACAAGTGTACATAGCCTGATTCCTTCATTCATTCAGAAACCACATGTAAAGAATATTTCCATTCCCATGTATGTGGAGACTCATTTGTCCAGCTCATGGATATCCAAGGGGGATTTGGCAAATTCACTCACAGACACTAAAAGAGGTTTCACCTCTGATCCCAAGATGCTTCTTCATTTCTGACGGTAGCCCAGGATTCCATCTCTGTCAAGTTGATAGCATAGCTATTGGGAGTACCTGGCTATTGTTCACAGCCATTGGGTTTCCTATTCCTCTGTTTGTGGCCATCTTAAGCCATTGTCATACCCATAACCCTAAAATGACAAGAATTACTGCAATTGTCTCCCTCTTTGCGTAAGAGTCCTCTGCTTCCTTAACTTTTCTCATTCATCCTCTCTTATGTTGTATATCATTGCGGATGTAATATATTTATGGCAGTGCATGTCAAACCTCATATATAAAAAGGAAGTTGATGCGAGCCATCAAACCTGGAACCAGTATCCATTGATCCACGTAGCATGTATTTTATCAGCATCATGTATTTTATCTTATTTAAAATACATGATGCCCATACTTGGGCATCATACAATGCATCGTCTCTAAGCAGCTAACATCCATCTTGAGATCATCTCGAAAAGATAACCGAAGCTGTCTGACGGGAAATTCTCACACAAAATGACAGAAAATACACCATTGCAATAGGCGGGGCGGAATACTGTGGATACAGCCCAATAACTAGGAGTGGAGAGGCATATTTGACATGATGTCAAACTTGCAGTAACCTTAACCTCTTCAGATGTTAGTACAGTGATGTGTACTATAATTGCACGGACAAGAAGTGTCTCAAAGCACAGTCACATTGAAATAAACAATCCTTCAGTTTTCACATAAATGCCCTTTAACGGGAGCAGTAATCTTTACCTATAATGCAGAGACAGACATGTGTGAGCACGTCTGCCTCTACTTGATGTACAGTTTGCACTGAAGTTTTTCCTTTAGCAGTAAAATATACTGCAACTACAACTGCTATGAAAATTCATTAAGAGGAATAGAGAAAATAGAGAAAATAAATACATGTCAAAGAAATGCCAGGACCAGTGCAGAGAGGACATCAGGACTGGTCGCTAATGGCATATGAAAAGTGTTTTACAAGCATGTAGCATTGTAAACGTTTGTAGAGTAGACATAACTTGACCAAGCCAAGCATGGCTTTAGATTTTCATACAGACAAGGACACCCTCTGGGAGTCAGATTGGAGAGAGCAACACACCTGACTTGACTCTTTTCATGAACCGCTCTCAACCTTCAGACAGCTGATTGGTCAAACTGTGTCCTCTTGATTGGTTGGAATAAAAGCCTGCAGCCACATGGCCCTTTGTGGAATCAGTTTGACACCCCTGCATGTATACCATACACTGTGCACTGTGTACTGTACAGCTTGAGCATTCACAGTGTGACATCATCATCATGACCTCAAATGCTGACAGTCACAGGCAAGGCAGCCACTTGATGCTGCAGCTATGGAGAGCAAACACACCCAGCCGTGAATGTTTGAGACGTTTTGTTTTTTGGTTTCCTTTTTTTGTTGTTTTTTGGCCCACCCACCTCCCTCCCTTTTTTTTCACAGGTATAAACCTGTGGAAAAAAAAGGACCCGTCAGCCGCTCAGCGTCTGCTTGGGACCTCTCTCCTGGGTCTGCTCATGCTTGGAGCCCACGGGGCCCACGTGCGTCCGCGGAGGAGGAGAGAGGTCTGTCTGCGTCTGCGTCGCAGTGTCAGGACTCAACCACTGTGGCCTCCCAGCCCCTACATACAAACTCTGTTCTGGGGTGAGTGCCCAGGCTGTGACATCATCCTGTCTGTGTGATGATGTCACACTGACTGTCTCATGTGCCTCACAGCTATTCATGGGGTGGGCAAATGGCAGGCGTGACATCATCACATGGGCCAGATGGTAGGCACATGGATTGTGTGGCATCGCCATGGCTACCATACAGCAAGTGTGACATCATCACGGCTCCTATTCATAGTGCTATATGTTAGCTATACAGCAAGTGTGACATCATCGTAGCTGTGGTGATGTCACCGTTCACCCCAGAACAGAGTTTGTAAGTGGGGGCTGGGAGGCCACTCTCGTTATGTTCTGGCAGTGCTGGCAGACGCAGACGGACCACTCTTCTCCTCCGCGGACGCACGTGGGCCCCGTGGGCTCCAAGCATGAGCAGACCCAGGAGAGAGGTCTGAAGCAGACGCTGAGCCACTGTCAGATCTGCGCCTTACACTACGTACTGGTGTAAGGTGGGAGGGTGGTGGGACGGTCGAAAGCAAAACAAAACAAACAAACAAACAAACAAAAAAGAAAATTCTCAAACATACAAGGCTGGATGTGTAGGCTGTCCATAGCTACATCATCAAGGGGC
The DNA here is from genome assembly GCA_029224185.1 of Karalla daura. Taxonomy (NCBI): domain Eukaryota; kingdom Metazoa; phylum Chordata; class Actinopteri; order Chaetodontiformes; family Leiognathidae; genus Karalla; species Karalla daura. Next base: position 3,983,624 of record CM055204.1, read on the forward strand.
AACCTTGCTTGTGTTCCAAACACTGACCTTACCCTAAATTACACCATAAGTTACATTTAACTAATTCAATTCATCATTTATTCATTATAAGTTACATAATGTGACAGTATATTTCAACCTGCTCAGACAAGTGTACATAGCCTGATTCCTTCATTCATTCAGAAACTATATGTAAAGAATATTTTCCATTCCCATGTATGTGGAGACTCATTCAGCTCATGGATATCCAAGGGGGATTTGGCAAATTCACTCACAGACACTAAAAGAGGTTTCACCTCTGATCCCAAGAGGCTTCTTCATTTCTGACGGTAGCCCAGGATTCCATCTCTGTCAAGTTGATAGCATAGCTATTGGGAGTACCTGGCTATTGTTCACAGCCATTGGGTTTCCTATTCCTACGTTTGTGGCCATCCTAAGCCATCGTCAAATCCATAACCCTAAAATGACAAGAATTACTGCAATTGTTTCCCTCTTTGCATAGTAGTCCTTTGCTTCCTTAACTTTTCTCATTCATCCTCTCTTATGTTATATATCATTGCGGATGTAATATATTTATGGCAGTGCATGTCAAACCTCATATATAAAAAGGAAGTTGATGTGAGCCATCAAACCTGGAACCAGTATCCATTGATCCACATAGCATGTATTTTATCAGCATCATGTATTTTATCTGATTTCAAAGACATGATGCCCATACTTGGGCACTTGGGCACTTGCCCATACTTGGGCATCATACAATGCATCGTCTCTAAGCAGCTAACATCCATCTTGAGATCATCTCGAAAAGATAACCGAAGCTGTCTGCCGGGAAATTCTCACACAAAATGACAGAAAATACAGCATTGCAATGGGCGGGGCGGAATACTGTGGATACAGCCCTATAACTAGGAGTGGAGAGGCATATTTGACATGATGTCAAACTTGCAGTAACCTTAACCTCTTCAGATATTAGTATAGTGATGTGTACTATAATTGCACTGATAAGAAGTGTCTCAAAGCACAGTCACACTGAAATAAACAATCCTTCAGTTTTTACATAAATGCCCTTTAACGGGAGCAGTAATCTTTACCTATAATGCAGAGACAGACATGTGTGAGCACGTCTGCCTCTACTTGATGTACAGTTTGCACTGAAGTTTTTCCTTTAGCAGTAAAATATACTGCAACTACAACTGCTATGAAAATTCATTAAGAGGAATAGAGAAAATAAATACATGTCAAAGAAATGCCAGGACCAGTGCAGAGAGGACATCAGGACTGGTCGCTAATGGCATATGAAAAGTGTTTTACAAGCATGTAGCATTGTAAACGTTTGTAGAGTAGACATAACTTGACCAAGCCAAGCATGGCTTTAGATTTTCATACAGACAAGGACACCCTCTGGGAGTCAGATTGGAGATAGCAACACACCTGACTTGACTCTTTTCATGAACCGCTCTCAACCTTCAGACAGCTGATTGGTCAAACTGTGTCCTCTTGATTGGTTGGAATAAAAGCCTGCAGCCACATGGCCCTTTGTGGAATCAGTTTGACACCCCTGCATGTATACCATACACTGTGCACTGTGTACTGTACAGCTTGAGCATTCACAGTGTGACATCATCATCATGACCTCAAATGCTGACAGTCACAGGCAAGGCAGCCACTTGATGCTGCAGCTATGGAGAGCAAACACACCCAGCCGTGAATGTTTGAGACGTTTTGTTTTTTGGTTTCCTTTTTTTGTTGTTTTTTGGCCCACCCACCTCCCTCCCTTTTTTTTTCACAGGTATAAACCTGTGGAAAAAAAAGGACCCGTCAGCCGCTCAGCGTCTGCTTGGGACCTCTCTCCTGGGTCTGCTCATGCTTGGAGCCCACGGGGCCCACGTGCGTCCGCGGAGGAGGAGAGAGGTCTGTCTGCGTCTGCGTCGCAGTGTCAGGACTCAACCACTGTGGCCTCCCAGCCCCTACTTACAAACTCTGTTCTGGGGTGAGTGCCCAGGCTGTGACATCATCCTGTCTGTGTGATGATGTCACACTGACTGTCTCATGTGCCTCACAGCTATTCATGGGGTGGGCAAATGGCAGGCGTGACATCATCACATGGGCCAGATGGTAGGCACATGGATTGTGTGGCATCGCCATGGCTACCATACAGCAAGTGTGACATCATCACGGCTCCTATTCATAGTGCTATATGTTAGCTATACAGCAAGTGTGACATCATCGTAGCTGTGGTGATGTCACCGTTCACCCCAGAACAGAGTTTGTAAGTGGGGGCTGGGAGGCCACTCTCGTTATGTTCTGGCAGTGCTGGCAGACGCAGACGGACCACTCTTCTCCTCCGCGGACGCACGTGGGCCCCGTGGGCTCCAAGCATGAGCAGACCCAGGAGAGAGGTCTGAAGCAGACGCTGAGCCACTGTCAGATCTGCGCCTTACACTACGTACTGGTGTAAGGTGGGAGGGTGGTGGGACGGTAGAAAACAAAACAAAACAAACAAACAAAAAAGAAAATTCTCAAACATACAAGGCTGGATGTGTAGGCTGTCCATAGCTACATCATCAAGGGGCTGCCTTGCCTGTGTTCCAAACACTGACCTTACCCTAAATTACACCATAAGTTACATTTAACTAATTCAATTCATCATTTATTCATTATAAGTTACATAATGTGACAGTATATTTCAACCTGCTCAGACAAGTGTACATAGCCTGATTCCTTCATTCATTCAGAAACCACATGTAAAGAATATTTCCATTCCCATGAATGTGGAGACTCATTTGTCCAGCTCATGGATATCCAAGGGGGATTTGGCAAATTCACTCACAGACACTAAAAGAGGTTTCACCTCTGATCCCAAGAGGCTTCTTCATTTCTGACAGAAGCCCAGGATTCCATCTCTGTCAAGTTGATAGCATAGCTATTGGGAGTACCTGGCTATTGTTCACAGCCATTGGGTTTCCTATTCCTACGTTTGTGGCCATCTTAAGCCATTGTCATACCCATAACCCTAAAATGACAAGAATTACTGCAATTGTCTCCCTCTTTGCGTAAGAGTCCTTTGCTTCCTTTACTTTTCTCATTCATCCTCTCTTATGCTATATATCACTGCGGATGTAATATATTCATGGCAGTGCATGTCAAACCTCATACATAAAAAGGAAGTTGATGCGAGCCATCAAACCTGGAACCAGTATCCATTGATCCACATAGCATGTATTTTATCAGCATCATGTATTTTGTCTTATTTCAAATACATGATGCCCATACTTGGACATCATACAATGCATCGTCTCTAAGCAGCTAACATCCATCTTGAGATCATCTCGAAAAGATAACCGAAGCTGTCTGACGGGAAATTCTCACACAAAATGACAGAAAATACAGCATTGCAATGGGCGGGGCGGAATACTGTGGATACAGCCCTATAACTAGGAGTGGAGAGGCATATTTGACATGATGTCAAACTTGCAGTAACCTTAACCTCTTCAGATATTAGTATAGTGATGTGTACTATAATTGCACTGATAAGAAGTGTCTCAAAGCACAGTCACACTGAAATAAACAATCCTTCAGTTTTTACATAAATGCCCTTTAACGGGAGCAGTAATCTTTACCTATAATGCAGAGACAGACATGTGTGAGCACGTCTGCCTCTACTTGATGTACAGTTTGCACTGAAGTTTTTCCTTTAGCAGTAAAATATACTGCAACTACAACTGCTATGAAAATTCATTAAGAGGAATAGAGAAAATAAATACATGTCAAAGAAATGCCAGGACCAGTGCAGAGAGGACATCAGGACTGGTCGCTAATGGCATATGAAAAGTGTTTTACAAGCATGTAGCATTGTAAACGTTTGTAGAGTAGACATAACTTGACCAAGCCAAGCATGGCTTTAGATTTTCATACAGACAAGGACACCCTCTGGGAGTCAGATTGGAGATAGCAACACACCTGACTTGACTCTTTTCATGAACCGCTCTCAACCTTCAGACAGCTGATTGGTCAAACTGTGTCCTCTTGATTGGTTGGAATAAAAGCCTGCAGCCACATGGCCCTTTGTGGAATCAGTTTGACACCCCTGCATGTATACCATACACTGTGCACTGTGTACTGTACAGCTTGAGCATTCACAGTGTGACATCATCATCATGACCTCAAATGCTGACAGTCACAGGCAAGGCAGCCACTTGATGCTGCAGCTATGGAGAGCAAACACACCCAGCCGTGAATGTTTGAGACGTTTTGTTTTTTGGTTTCCTTTTTTTGTTGTTTTTTGGCCCACCCACCTCCCTCCCTTTTTTTTTCACAGGTATAAACCTGTGGAAAAAAAAGGACCCGTCAGCCGCTCAGCGTCTGCTTGGGACCTCTCTCCTGGGTCTGCTCATGCTTGGAGCCCACGGGGCCCACGTGCGTCCGCGGAGGAGGAGAGAGGTCTGTCTGCGTCTGCGTCGCAGTGTCAGGACTCAACCACTGTGGCCTCCCAGCCCCTACTTACAAACTCTGTTCTGGGGTGAGTGCCCAGGCTGTGACATCATCCTGTCTGTGTGATGATGTCACACTGACTGTCTCATGTGCCTCACAGCTATTCATGGGGTGGGCAAATGGCAGGCGTGACATCATCACATGGGCCAGATGGTAGGCACATGGATTGTGTGGCATCGCCATGGCTACCATACAGCAAGTGTGACATCATCACGGCTCCTATTCATAGTGCTATATGTTAGCTATACAGCAAGTGTGACATCATCGTAGCTGTGGTGATGTCACCGTTCACCCCAGAACAGAGTTTGTAAGTGGGGGCTGGGAGGCCACTCTCGTTATGTTCTGGCAGTGCTGGCAGACGCAGACGGACCACTCTTCTCCTCCGCGGACGCACGTGGGCCCCGTGGGCTCCAAGCATGAGCAGACCCAGGAGAGAGGTCTGAAGCAGACGCTGAGCCACTGTCAGATCTGCGCCTTACACTACGTACTGGTGTAAGGTGGGAGGGTGGTGGGACGGTAGAAAACAAAACAAAACAAACAAACAAAAAAGAAAATTCTCAAACATACAAGGCTGGATGTGTAGGCTGTCCATAGCTACATCATCAAGGGGCTGCCTTGCCTGTGTTCCAAACACTGACCTTACCCTAAATTACACCATAAGTTACATTTAACTAATTCAATTCATCATTTATTCATTATAAGTTACATAATGTGACAGTATATTTCAACCTGCTCAGACAAGTGTACATAGCCTGATTCCTTCATTCATTCAGAAACCACATGTAAAGAATATTTCCATTCCCATGAATGTGGAGACTCATTTGTCCAGCTCATGGATATCCAAGGGGGATTTGGCAAATTCACTCACAGACACTAAAAGAGGTTTCACCTCTGATCCCAAGAGGCTTCTTCATTTCTGACAGAAGCCCAGGATTCCATCTCTGTCAAGTTGATAGCATAGCTATTGGGAGTACCTGGCTATTGTTCACAGCCATTGGGTTTCCTATTCCTGCGTTTGTGGCCATCTTAAGCCATCGTCATATCCATAACCCTAAAATGACAAGAATTACTGCAATTGTTTCCCTCTTTGCATAGTAGTCCTTTGCTTCCTTAACTTTTCTCATTCATCCTCTCTTATGTTATATATCATTGCGGATGTAATATATTTATGGCAGTGTATGTCAAACCTCATATATAAAAAGGAAGTTGATGTGAGCCATCAAACCTTGAACCAGTATCCATTGATCCACATAGCATGCATTTTATCAGCATCATGTATTTTATCTTATTTCAAATACATGATTCCCATACTTGGGCATCATACAATGCATCGTCTCTAAGCAGCTAACATCCATCTTGAGATCATCTCGAAAAGATAACCGAAGCTGTCTGATGGGAAATTCTCACACAAAATGACAGAAAATACACCATTGCAATGGGCGGGGCGGAATACTGTGGATACAGCCCTATAACTAGGAGTGGAGAGGCATATTTGACATGATGTCAAACTTGCAGTAACCTTAACCTCTTCAGATATTAGTATAGTGATGTGTACTATAATTGCACTGATAAGAAGTGTCTCAAAGCACAGTCACATTGAAATAAACAATCCTTCAGTTTTTACATAAATGCCCTTTAACGGGAGCAGTAATCTTTACCTATAATGCAGAGACAGACATGTGTGAGCACGTCTGCCTCTACTTGATGTACAGTTTGCACTGAAGTTTTTCCTTTAGCAGTAAAATATACTGCAACTACAACTGCTATGAAAATTCATTAAGAGGAATAGAGAAAATAAATACATGTCAAAGAAATGCCAGGACCAGTGCAGAGAGGACATCAGGACTGGTCGCTAATGGCATATGAAAAGTGTTTTACAAGCATGTAGCATTGTAAACGTTTGTAGAGTAGACATAACTTGACCAAGCCAAGCATGGCTTTAGATTTTCATACAGACAAGGACACCCTCTGGGAGTCAGATTGGAGATAGCAACACACCTGACTTGACTCTTTTCATGAACCGCTCTCAACCTTCAGACAGCTGATTGGTCAAACTGTGTCCTCTTGATTGGTTGGAATAAAAGCCTGCAGCCACATGGCCCTTTGTGGAATCAGTTTGACACCCCTGCATGTATACCATACACTGTGCACTGTGTACTGTACAGCTTGAGCATTCACAGTGTGACATCATCATCATGACCTCAAATGCTGACAGTCACAGGCAAGGCAGCCACTTGATGCTGCAGCTATGGAGAGCAAACACACCCAGCCGTGAATGTTTGAGACGTTTTGTTTTTTGGTTTCCTTTTTTTGTTGTTTTTTGGCCCACCCACCTCCCTCCCTTTTTTTTTCACAGGTATAAACCTGTGGAAAAAAAAGGACCCGTCAGCCGCTCAGCGTCTGCTTGGGACCTCTCTCCTGGGTCTGCTCATGCTTGGAGCCCACGGGGCCCACGTGCGTCCGCGGAGGAGGAGAGAGGTCTGTCTGCGTCTGCGTCGCAGTGTCAGGACTCAACCACTGTGGCCTCCCAGCCCCTACTTACAAACTCTGTTCTGGGGTGAGTGCCCAGGCTGTGACATCATCCTGTCTGTGTGATGATGTCACACTGACTGTCTCATGTGCCTCACAGCTATTCATGGGGTGGGCAAATGGCAGGCGTGACATCATCACATGGGCCAGATGGTAGGCACATGGATTGTGTGGCATCGCCATGGCTACCATACAGCAAGTGTGACATCATCACGGCTCCTATTCATAGTGCTATATGTTAGCTATACAGCAAGTGTGACATCATCGTAGCTGTGGTGATGTCACCGTTCACCCCAGAACAGAGTTTGTAAGTGGGGGCTGGGAGGCCACTCTCGTTATGTTCTGGCAGTGCTGGCAGACGCAGACGGACCACTCTTCTCCTCCGCGGACGCACGTGGGCCCCGTGGGCTCCAAGCATGAGCAGACCCAGGAGAGAGGTCTGAAGCAGACGCTGAGCCACTGTCAGATCTGCGCCTTACACTACGTACTGGTGTAAGGTGGGAGGGTGGTGGGACGGTCGAAAGCAAAACAAAACAAACAAACAAACAAACAAAAAAGAAAATTCTCAAACATACAAGGCTGGATGTGTAGGCTGTCCATAGCTACATCATCAAGGGGCAACCTTGCTTGTGTTCCAAACACTGACCTTACCCTAAATTACACCATAAGTTACATTTAACTAATTCAATTCATCATTTATTCATTATAAGTTACATAATGTGACAGTATATTTCAACCTGCTCAGACAAGTGTACATAGCCTGATTCCTTCATTCATTCAGAAACTATATGTAAAGAATATTTTCCATCCCCATGTATGTGGAGACTCATTCAGCTCATGGATATCCAAGGGGGATTTGGCAAATTCACTCACAGACACTAAAAGAGGTTTCACCTCTGATCCCAAGAGGCTTCTTCATTTCTGACGGTAGCCCAGGATTCCATCTCTGTCAAGTTGATAGCATAGCTATTGGGAGTACCTGGCTATTGTTCACAGCCATTGGGTTTCCTATTCCTACGTTTGTGGCCATCCTAAGCCATCGTCAAATCCATAACCCTAAAATGACAAGAATTACTGCAATTGTTTCCCTCTTTGCATAGTAGTCCTTTGCTTCCTTAACTTTTCTCATTCATCCTCTCTTATGTTATATATCATTGCGGATGTAATATATTTATGGCAGTGCATGTCAAACCTCATATATAAAAAGGAAGTTGATGTGAGCCATCAAACCTGGAACCAGTATCCATTGATCCACATAGCATGTATTTTATCAGCATCATGTATTTTATCTGATTTCAAAGACATGATGCCCATACTTGGGCACTTGGGCACTTGCCCATACTTGGGCATCATACAATGCATCGTCTCTAAGCAGCTAACATCCATCTTGAGATCATCTCGAAAAGATAACCGAAGCTGTCTGCCGGGAAATTCTCACACAAAATGACAGAAAATACAGCATTGCAATGGGCGGGGCGGAATACTGTGGATACAGCCCTATAACTAGGAGTGGAGAGGCATATTTGACATGATGTCAAACTTGCAGTAACCTTAACCTCTTCAGATATTAGTATAGTGATGTGTACTATAATTGCACTGATAAGAAGTGTCTCAAAGCACAGTCACACTGAAATAAACAATCCTTCAGTTTTTACATAAATGCCCTTTAACGGGAGCAGTAATCTTTACCTATAATGCAGAGACAGACATGTGTGAGCACGTCTGCCTCTACTTGATGTACAGTTTGCACTGAAGTTTTTCCTTTAGCAGTAAAATATACTGCAACTACAACTGCTATGAAAATTCATTAAGAGGAATAGAGAAAATAAATACATGTCAAAGAAATGCCAGGACCAGTGCAGAGAGGACATCAGGACTGGTCGCTAATGGCATATGAAAAGTGTTTTACAAGCATGTAGCATTGTAAACGTTTGTAGAGTAGACATAACTTGACCAAGCCAAGCATGGCTTTAGATTTTCATACAGACAAGGACACCCTCTGGGAGTCAGATTGGAGATAGCAACACACCTGACTTGACTCTTTTCATGAACCGCTCTCAACCTTCAGACAGCTGATTGGTCAAACTGTGTCCTCTTGATTGGTTGGAATAAAAGCCTGCAGCCACATGGCCCTTTGTGGAATCAGTTTGACACCCCTGCATGTATACCATACACTGTGCACTGTGTACTGTACAGCTTGAGCATTCACAGTGTGACATCATCATCATGACCTCAAATGCTGACAGTCACAGGCAAGGCAGCCACTTGATGCTGCAGCTATGGAGAGCAAACACACCCAGCCGTGAATGTTTGAGACGTTTTGTTTTTTGGTTTCCTTTTTTTGTTGTTTTTTGGCCCACCCACCTCCCTCCCTTTTTTTTTCACAGGTATAAACCTGTGGAAAAAAAAGGACCCGTCAGCCGCTCAGCGTCTGCTTGGGACCTCTCTCCTGGGTCTGCTCATGCTTGGAGCCCACGGGGCCCACGTGCGTCCGCGGAGGAGGAGAGAGGTCTGTCTGCGTCTGCGTCGCAGTGTCAGGACTCAACCACTGTGGCCTCCCAGCCCCTACTTACAAACTCTGTTCTGGGGTGAGTGCCCAGGCTGTGACATCATCCTGTCTGTGTGATGATGTCACACTGACTGTCTCATGTGCCTCACAGCTATTCATGGGGTGGGCAAATGGCAGGCGTGACATCATCACATGGGCCAGATGGTAGGCACATGGATTGTGTGGCATCGCCATGGCTACCATACAGCAAGTGTGACATCATCACGGCTCCTATTCATAGTGCTATATGTTAGCTATACAGCAAGTGTGACATCATCGTAGCTGTGGTGATGTCACCGTTCACCCCAGAACAGAGTTTGTAAGTGGGGGCTGGGAGGCCACTCTCGTTATGTTCTGGCAGTGCTGGCAGACGCAGACGGACCACTCTTCTCCTCCGCGGACGCACGTGGGCCCCGTGGGCTCCAAGCATGAGCAGACCCAGGAGAGAGGTCTGAAGCAGACGCTGAGCCACTGTCAGATCTGCGCCTTACACTACGTACTGGTGTAAGGTGGGAGGGTGGTGGGACGGTAGAAAACAAAACAAAACAAACAAACAAAAAAGAAAATTCTCAAACATACAAGGCTGGATGTGTAGGCTGTCCATAGCTACATCATCAAGGGGCTGCCTTGCCTGTGTTCCAAACACTGACCTTACCCTAAATTACACCATAAGTTACATTTAACTAATTCAATTCATCATTTATTCATTATAAGTTACATAATGTGACAGTATATTTCAACCTGCTCAGACAAGTGTACATAGCCTGATTCCTTCATTCATTCAGAAACCACATGTAAAGAATATTTCCATTCCCATGAATGTGGAGACTCATTTGTCCAGCTCATGGATATCCAAGGGGGATTTGGCAAATTCACTCACAGACACTAAAAGAGGTTTCACCTCTGATCCCAAGAGGCTTCTTCATTTCTGACAGAAGCCCAGGATTCCATCTCTGTCAAGTTGATAGCATAGCTATTGGGAGTACCTGGCTATTGTTCACAGCCATTGGGTTTCCTATTCCTACGTTTGTGGCCATCTTAAGCCATTGTCATACCCATAACCCTAAAATGACAAGAATTACTGCAATTGTCTCCCTCTTTGCGTAAGAGTCCTTTGCTTCCTTTACTTTTCTCATTCATCCTCTCTTATGCTATATATCACTGCGGATGTAATATATTCATGGCAGTGCATGTCAAACCTCATACATAAAAAGGAAGTTGATGCGAGCCATCAAACCTGGAACCAGTATCCATTGATCCACATAGCATGTATTTTATCAGCATCATGTATTTTGTCTTATTTCAAATACATGATGCCCATACTTGGACATCATACAATGCATCGTCTCTAAGCAGCTAACATCCATCTTGAGATCATCTCGAAAAGATAACCGAAGCTGTCTGACGGGAAATTCTCACACAAAATGACAGAAAATACAGCATTGCAATGGGCGGGGCGGAATACTGTGGATACAGCCCTATAACTAGGAGTGGAGAGGCATATTTGACATGATGTCAAACTTGCAGTAACCTTAACCTCTTCAGATATTAGTACAGTGATGTGTACTATAATTGCACGGATAAGAAGTGTCTCAAAGCACAGTCACATTGAAATAAACAATCCTTCAGTTTTTACATAAATGCCCTTTCACGGGAGCAGTAATCTTTACCTATAATGCAGAGACAGACATGTGTGAGCACGTCTGCCTCTACTTGATGTACAGTTTGCACTGAAGTTTTTCCTTTAGCAGTAAAATATACTGCAACTACAACTGCTATGAAAATTCATTAAGAGGAATAGAGAAAATAGAGAAAATAAATACATGTCAAAGAAATGCCAGGACCAGTGCAGAGAGGACATCAGGACTGGTCGCTAATGGCATATGAAAAGTGTTTTACAAGCATGTAGCATTGTAAACGTTTGTAGAGTAGACATAACTTGACCAAGCCAAGCATGGCTTTAGATTTTCATACAGACAAGGACACCCTCTGGGAGTCAGATTGGAGAGAGCAACACACCTGACTTGACTCTTTTCATGAACCGCTCTCAACCTTCAGACAGCTGATTGGTCAAACTGTGTCCTCTTGATTGGTTGGAATAAAAGCCTGCAGCCACATGGCCCTTTGTGGAATCAGTTTGACACCCCTGCATGTATACCATACACTGTGCACTGTGTACTGTACAGCTTGAGCATTCACAGTGTGACATCATCATCATGACCTCAAATGCTGATAGTCACAGGCAAGGCAGCCACTTGATGCTGCAGCTATGGAGAGCAAACACACCCAGCCGTGAATGTTTGAGACGTTTTGTTTTTTTGTTTCCTTTTTTTTTTGTTGTTTTTTGGCCCACCCACCTCCCTCCCTTTTTTTTTCACAGGTATAAACCTGTGGAAAAAAAAGGACCCGTCAGCCGCTCAGCGTCTGCTTGGGACCTCTCTCCTGGGTCTGCTCATGCTTGGAGCCCACGGGGCCCACGTGCGTCCGCGGAGGAGGAGAGAGGTCTGTCTGCGTCTGCGTCGCAGTGTCAGGACTCAACCACTGTGCCCTCCCAGCCCCTACTTACAAACTCTGTTCTGGGGTGAGTGCCCAGGCTGTGACATCATCCTGTCTGTGTGATGATGTCACACTGACTGTCTCATGTGCCTCACAGCTATTCATGGGGTGGGCAAATGGCAGGCGTGACATCATCACATGGGCCAGATGGTAGGCACATGGATTGTGTGGCATCGCCATGGCTACCATACAGCAAGTGTGACATCATCACGGCTCCTATTCATAGTGCTATATGTTAGCTATACAGCAAGTGTGACATCATCGTAGCTGTGGTGATGTCACCGTTCACCCCAGAACAGAGTTTGTAAGTGGGGGCTGGGAGGCCACTCTCGTTATGTTCTGGCAGTGCTGGCAGACGCAGACGGACCACTCTTCTCCTCCGCGGACGCACGTGGGCCCCGTGGGCTCCAAGCATGAGCAGACCCAGGAGAGAGGTCTGAAGCAGACGCTGAGCCACTGTCAGATCTGCGCCTTACACTACGTACTGGTGTAAGGTGGGAGGGTGGTGGGACGGTATAAAACAAAACAAAACAAACAAACAAACAAAAAAGAAAATTCTCAAACATACAAGGCTGGATGTGTAGGCTGTCCATAGCTACATCATCAAGGGGCTGCCTTGCCTGTGTTCCAAACACTGACCTTACCCTAAATTACACCATAAGTTACATTTAACTAATTCAATTCATCATTTATTCATTATAAGTTACATAATGTGACAGTATATTTCAACCTGCTCAGACAAGTGTACATAGCCTGATTCCTTCATTCATTCAGAAACTATATGTAAAGAATATTTCCATTCCCATGAATGTGGAGACTCATTTGTCCAGCTCATGGATATCCAAGGGGGATTTGGCAAATTCACTCACAGACACTAAAAGAGGTTTCACCTCTGATCCCAAGAGGCTTCTTCATTTCTGACAGAAGCCCAGGATTCCATCTCTGTCAAGTTGATAGCATAGCTATTGGGAGTACCTGGCTATTGTTCACAGCCATTGGGTTTCCTATTCCTACGTTTGTGGCCATCTTAAGCCATCGTCATATCATTAACCCTAAAATGACAAGAATTACTGCAATTGTTTCCCTCTTTGCATAGTAGTCCTTTGCTTCCTTAACTTTTCTCATTCATCCTCTCTTATGCTATATATCACTGCGGATGTAATATATTCATGGCAGTGCATGTCAAACCTCATATATAAAAAGGAAGTTGATGCGAGCCATCAAACCTGGAACCAGTATCCATTGATCCACATAGCATGTATTTTATCAGCATCATGTATTTTATCTTATTTCAAATACATGATTCCCATACTTGGGCATCATACAATGCATCGTCTCTAAGCAGCTGACATCCATCTTGAGATCATCTCGAAAAGATAACCGAAGCTGTCTGACGGGAAATTCTCACACAAAATGACAGAAAATACACCATTGCAATGGGCGGGGCGGAATACTGTGGATACAGCCCTATAACTAGGAGTGGAGAGGCATATTTGACATGATGTCAAACTTGCAGTAACCTTAACCTCTTCAGATATTAGTACAGTGATGTGTACTATAATTGCACTGATAAGAAGTGTCTCAAAGCACAGTCACATTGAAATAAACAATCCTTCAGTTTTTACATAAATGCCCTTTAACGGGAGCAGTAATCTTTACCTATAATGCAGAGACAGACATGTGTGAGCACGTCTGCCTCTACTTGATGTACAGTTTGCACTGAAGTTTTTCCTTTAGCAGTAAAATATACTGCAACTACAACTGCTATGAAAATTCATTAAGAGGAATAGAGAAAATAGAGAAAATAAATACATGTCAAAGAAATGCCAGGACCAGTGCAGAGAGGACATCAGGACTGGTCGCTAATGGCATATGAAAAGTGTTTTACAAGCATGTAGCATTGTAAACGTTTTTCTAGAGTAGACATAACTTGACCTAGCCAAGCATGGCTTTAGATTTTCATACAGACAAGGACACCCTCTGGGAGTCAGATTGGAGATAGCAACACACCTGACTTGACTCTTTTCATGAACCGCTCTCAACCTTCAGACAGCTGATTGGTCAAACTGTGTCCTCTTGATTGGTTGGAATAAAAGCCTGCAGCCACATGGCCCTTTGTGGAATCAGTTTGACACCCCTGCATGTATACCATACACTGTGCACTGTGTACTGTACAGCTTGAGCATTCAGTGTGACATCATCATCATGACCTCAAATGCTGACAGTCACAGGCAAGGCAGCCACTTGATGCTGCAGCTATGGAGAGCAAACACACCCAGCCGTGAATGTTTGAGACGTTTTGTTTTTTGGTTTCCTTTTTTTGTTGTTTTTTGGCCCACCCACCTCCCTCCCTTTTTTTTTCACAGGTATAAACCTGTGGGAAAAAAAGGACCCGCCAGCCGCTCAGCGTCTGCTTGGGACCTCTCTCCTGGGTCTGCTCATGCTTGGAGCCCACGGGGCCCACGTGCGTCCGCGGAGGAGGAGAGAGGTCTGTCTGCGTCTGCGTCGCAGTGTCAGGACTCAACCGCTGTGGCCTCCCAGCCCCTACTTACAAACTCTGTTCTGGGGTGAGTGCCCAGGCTGTGACATCATCCTGTCTGTGTGATGATGTCACACTGACTGTCTCATGTGCCTCACAGCTATTCATGGGGTGGGCAAATGGCAGGCGTGACATCATCACATGGGCCAGATGGTAGGCACATGGATTGTGTGGCATCGCCATGGCTACCATACAGCAAGAGTGACATCATCACGGCTCCTATTCATAGTGCTATATGTTAGCTATACAGCAAGTGTGACATCATCGTAGCTGTGGTGATGTCACCGTTCACCCCAGAACAGAGTTTGTAAGTGGGGGCTGGGAGGCCACTCTCGTTATGTTCTGGCAGTGCTGGCAGACGCAGACGGACCACTCTTCTCCTCCGCGGACGCACGTGGGCCCCGTGGGCTCCAAGCATGAGCAGACCCAGGAGAGAGGTCTGAAGCAGACGCTGAGCCACTGTCAGATCTGCGCCTTACACTACGTACTGGTGTAAGGTGGGAGGGTGGTGGGACGGTAGAAAACAAAACAAAACAAACAAACAAAAAAGAAAATTCTCAAACATACAAGGCTGGATGTGTAGGCTGTCCATAGCTACATCATCAAGGGGCTGCCTTGCCTGTGTTCCAAACACTGACCTTGCCCTAAATTACACCATAAGTTACATTTAACTAATTCAATTCATCATTTATTCATTATAAGTTACACAATGTGACAGTATATTTCAACCTGCTCAGACAAGTGTACATAGCCTGATTCCTTCATTCATTCAGAAACTATATGTAAAGAATATTTCCATTCCCATGAATGTGGAGACTCATTTGTCCAGCTCATGGATATCCAAGGGGGATTTGGCAAATTCACTCACAGACACTAAAAGAGGTTTCACCTCTGATCCCAAGAGGCTTCTTCATTTCTGACGGTAGCCCAGGATTCCATCTCTGTCAAGTTGAAAGCATAGCTATTGGGAGTACCTGGCTATTGTTCACAGCCATTGGGTTTCCTATTCCTGTTTGTGGCCATCTTAAGCCATTGTCATACCCATAACCCTAAAATGACAAGAATTACTGCAATTGTCTCCCTCTTTGCGTAAGAGTCCTTTGCTTCCTTAACTTTTCTCATTCATCCTCTCTTATGCTATATATCCCTGCGGATGTAATATATTTATGGCAGTGCATGTCAAACCTCATACATAAAAAGGAAGTTGATGCGAGCCATCAAACCTGGAACCAGTATCCATTGATCCACATAGCATGTATTTTATCAGCATCATGTATTTTATCTTATTTCAAATACATGATGCCCATACTTGGGCATCATACAATGCATCGTCTCTAAGCAGCTAACATCCATCTTGAGATCATCTCGAAAAGATAACCGAAGCTGTCTGACGGGAAATTCTCACACAAAATGACAGAAAATACACCATTGCAATGGGCGGGGCGGAATACTGTGGATACAGCCCTATAACTAGGAGTGGAGAGGCAAATTTGACATGATGTCAAACTTGCAGTAACCTTAACCTCTTCAGATATTAGTACAGTGATGTGTACTATAATTGCACGGATAAGAAGTGTCTCAAAGCACAGTCACATTGAAATAAACAATCCTTCAGTTTTTACATAAATGCCCTTTAACGGGAGCAGTAATCTTTACCTATAATGCAGAGACAGACATGTATGAGCACGTCTGCCTCTACTTGATGTACAGTTTGCACTGAAGTTTTTCCTTTAGCAGTAAAATATACTGCAACTACAACTGCTATGAAAATTCATTAAGAGGAATAGAGAAAATAGAGAAAATAAATACATGTCAAAGAAATGCCAGGACCAGTGCAGAGAGGACATCAGGACTGGTTGCTAATGGCATATGAAAAGTGTTTTACAAGCATGTAGCATTGTAAACGTTTGTAGAGTAGACATAACTTGACCAAGCCAAGCATGGCTTTAGATTTTCATACAGACAAGGACACCCTCTGGGAGTCAGATTGGAGATAGCAACACACCTGACTTGACTCTTTTCATGAACCGCTCTCAACCTTCAGACAGCTGATTGGTCAAACTGTGTCCTCTTGATTGGTTGGAATAAAAGCCTGCAGCCACATGGCCCTTTGTGGAATCAGTTTGACACCCCTGCATGTATACCATACACTGTGCACTGTGTACTGTACAGCTTGAGCATTCACAGTGTGACATCATCATCATGACCTCAAATGCTGACAGTCACAGGCAAGGCAGCCACTTGATGCTGCAGCTATGGAGAGCAAACACACCCAGCCGTGAATGTTTGAGACGTTTTGTTTTTTGGTTTCCTTTTTTTGTTGTTTTTTGGCCCACCCACCTCCCTCCCTTTTTTTTTCACAGGTATAAACCTGTGGAAAAAAAAGGACCCGTCAGCCGCTCAGCGTCTGCTTGGGACCTCTCTCCTGGGTCTGCTCATGCTTGGAGCCCACGGGGCCCACGTGCGTCCGCGGAGGAGGAGAGAGGTCTGTCTGCGTCTGCGTCGCAGTGTCAGGACTCAACCACTGTGCCCTCCCAGCCCCTACTTACAAACTCTGTTCTGGGGTGAGTGCCCAGGCTGTGACATCATCCTGTCTGTGTGATGATGTCACACTGACTGTCTCATGTGCCTCACAGCTATTCATGGGGTGGGCAAATGGCAGGCGTGACATCATCACATGGGCCAGATGGTAGGCACATGGATTGTGTGGCATCGCCATGGCTACCATACAGCAAGTGTGACATCATCACGGCTCCTATTCATAGTGCTATATGTTAGCTATACAGCAAGTGTGACATCATGGTAGCTGTGGTGATGTCACCGTTCACCCCAGAACAGAGTTTGTAAGTGGGGGCTGGGAGGCCACTCTCGTTATGTTCTGGCAGTGCTGGCAGACGCAGACGGACCTCTCTTCTCCTCCGCGGACGCACATGGGCCCCGTGGGCTCCAAGCATGAGCAGACCCAGGAGAGAGGTCTGAAGCAGACGCTGAGCCACTGTCAGATCTGCGCCTTACACTACGTACTGGTGTAAGGTGGGAGGGTGGTGGGACGGTATAAAACAAAACAAAACAAACAAACAAAAAAGAAAATTCTCAAACATACAAGGCTGGATGTGTAGGCTGTCCATAGCTACATCATCAAGGGGCTGCCTTGCCTGTGTTCCAAACACTGACCTTGCCCGAAATTACACCATAAGTTACATTTAACTAATTCAATTCATCATTTATTCATTATAAGTTACATAATGTGACAGCATATTTCAACCTGCTCAGACAAGTGTACATAGCCTGATTCCTTCATTCATTCAGAAACTATATGTAAAGAATATTTCCATTCCCATGAATGTGGAGACTCATTTGTCCAGCTCATGGATATCCAAGGGGGATTTGGCAAATTGACTCACAGACACTAAAAGAGGTTTCACCTCTGATCCCAAGACGCTTCTTCATTTCTGACAGAAGCCCAGGATTCCATCTCTGTCAAGTTGATAGCATAGCTATTGGGAGTACCTGGCTATTGTTCACAGCCATTGGGTTTCCTATTCCTACGTTTGTGGCCATCTTAAGCCATCGTCATATCCATAGCCCTAAAATGACAAGAATTACTGCAATTGTTTCCCTCTTTGCATAGTAGTCCTTTGCTTCCTTAACTTTTCTCATTCATCCTCTCTTATGTTATATGTCATTGCGGATGTAATATATTTATGGCAGTGCATGTCAAACCTCATATATAAAAAGGAAGTTGATGTGAGCCATCAAACCTGGAACCAGAATCCATTGATCCACATAGCATGTATTTTATCAGCATCATGTATTTTATCTTATTTCAAATACATGATTCCCATACTTGGGCATCATACAATGCATCGTCTCTAAGCAGCTAACATCCATCTTGAGATCATCTCGAAAAGAAAACCGAAGCTGTCTGACGGGAAATTCTCACACAAAATGACAGAAAATACACCATTGCAATGGGCGGGGCGGAATACTGTGGATACAGCCCTATAACTAGGAGTGGAGAGGCAAATTTGACATGATGTCAAACTTGCAGTAACCTTAACCTCTTCAGATATTAGTACAGTGATGTGTACTATAATTGCACGGATAAGAAGTGTCTCAAAGCACAGTCACATTGAAATAAACAATCCTTCAGTTTTTACATAAATGCCCTTTAACGGGAGCAGTAATCTTTACCTATAATGCAGAGACAGACATGTATGAGCACGTCTGCCTCTACTTGATGTACAGTTTGCACTGAAGTTTTTCCTTTAGCAGTAAAATATACTGCAACTACAACTGCTATGAAAATTCATTAAGAGGAATAGAGAAAATAGAGAAAAGAAATACATGTCAAAGAAATGCCAGGACCAGTGCAGAGAGGACATCAGGACTGGTCGCTAATGGCATATGAAAAGTGTTTTACAAGCATGTAGCATTGTAAACGTTTGTAGAGTAGACATAACTTGACCAAGCCAAGCATGGCTTTAGATTTTCATACAGACAAGGACACCCTCTGGGAGTCAGATTGGAGATAGCAACACACCTGACTTGACTCTTTTCATGGACCGCTCTCAACCTTCAGACAGCTGATTGGTCAAACTGTGTCCTCTTGATTGGTTGGAATAAAAGCCTGCAGCCACATGGCCCTTTGTGGAATCAGTTTGACACCCCTGCATGTATACCATACACTGTGCACTGTGTACTGTACAGCTTGAGCATTCACAGTGTGACATCATCATCATGACCTCAAATGCTGATAGTCACAGGCAAGGCAGCCACTTGATGCTGCAGCTATGGAGAGCAAACACACCCAGCCGTGAATGTTTGAGACGTTTTGTTTTTTGGTTTCCTTTTTTTGTTGTTTTGTGGCCCACCCACCTCCCTCCCTTTTTTTTTCACAGGTATAAACCTGTGGAAAAAAAAGGACCCGTCAGCCGCTCAGCGTCTGCTTGGGACCTCTCTCCTGGGTCTGCTCATGCTTGGAGCCCACGGGGCCCACGTGCGTCCGCGGAGGAGGAGAGAGGTCTGTCTGCGTCTGCGTCGCAGTGTCAGGACTCAACCACTGTGGCCTCCCAGCCCCTACTTACAAACTCTGTTCTGGGGTGAGTGCCCAGGCTGTGACATCATCCTGTCTGTGTGATGATGTCACACTGACTGTCTCATGTGCCTCACAGCTATTCATGGGGTGGGCAAATGGCAGGCGTGACATCATCACATGGGCCAGATGGTAGGCACATGGATTGTGTGGCATCGCCATGGCTACCATACAGCAAGTGTGACATCATCACGGCTCCTATTCATAGTGCTATATGTTAGCTATACAGCAAGTGTGACATCATCGTAGCTGTGGTGATGTCACCGTTCACCCCAGAACAGAGTTTGTAAGTGGGGGCTGGGAGGCCACTCTCGTTATGTTCTGGCAGTGCTGGCAGACGCAGACGGACCACTCTTCTCCTCCGCGGACGCACGTGGGCCCCGTGGGCTCCAAGCATGAGCAGACCCAGGAGAGAGGTCTGAAGCAGACGCTGAGCCACTGTCAGATCTGCGCCTTACACTACGTACTGGTGTAAGGTGGGAGGGTGGTGGGACGGTAGAAAACAAAACAAAACAAACAAACAAAAAAGAAAATTCTCAAACATACAAGGCTGGATGTGTAGGCTGTCCATAGCTACATCATCAAGGGGCTGCCTTGCCTGTGTTCCAAACACTGACCTTGCCCTAAATTACACCATAAGTTACATTTAACTAATTCAATTCATCATTTATTCGTTATAAGTTACACAATGTGACAGTATATTTCAACCTGCTCAGACAAGTGTACATAGCCTGATTCCTTCATTCATTCAGAAACCACATGTAAAGAATACTTCCATTCAAATGTATGTGGAGACTCATTTGTCCAGCTCATGGATATCCAAGGGGGATTTGGCAAATTCACTCACAGACACTAAAAGAGGTTTCACCTCTGATCCCAAGACGCTTCTTCATTTCTGACAGAAGCCCAGGATTCCATCTCTGTCAAGTTGATAGCATAGCTATTGGGAGTACCTGGCTATTGTTCACAGCCATTGGGTTTCCTATTCCTACGTTTGTGGCCATCTTAAGCCATCGTCATATCCATAACCCTAAAATGACAAGAATTACTGCAATTGTTTCCCTCTTTGCATAGTAGTCCTTTGCTTCCTTAACTTTTCTCATTCATCCTCTCTTATGCTATATATCACTGCGGATGTCATATATTCATGGCAGTGCATGTCAAACCTCATATATAAAAAGGAAGTTGATGCGAGCCATCAAACCTGGAACCAGTATCCATTGATCCACATAGCATGTATTTTATCAGCATCATGTATTTTATCTTATTTAAAATACATGATTCCCATACTTGGGCATCATACAATGCATCGTCTCTAAGCAGCTAACATCCATCTTGAGATCATCTCGAAAAGATAACCGAAGCTGTCTGACGGGAAATTCTCACACAAAATGACAGAAAATACACCATTGCAATGGGCGGGGCGGAATACTGTGGATACAGCCCTATAACTAGGAGTGGAGAGGCATATTTGACATGATGTCAAACTTGCAGTAACCTTAACCTCTTCAGATATTAGTACAGTGATGTGTACTATAATTGCACGGATAAGAAGTGTCTCAAAGCACAGTCACATTGAAATAAACAATCCTTCAGTTTTTACATAAATGCCCTTTCACGGGAGCAGTAATCTTTACCTATAATGCAGAGACAGACATGTATGAGCACGTCTGCCTCTACTTGATGTACAGTTTGCACTGAAGTTTTTCCTTTAGCAGTAAAATATACTGCAACTACAACTGCTATGAAAATTCATTAAGAGGAATAGAGAAAATAGAGAAAATAAATACATGTCAAAGAAATGCCAGGACCAGTGCAGAGAGGACATCAGGACTGGTCGCTAATGGCATATGAAAAGTGTTTTACAAGCATGTAGCATTGTAAACGTTTGTAGAGTAGACATAACCAAGCCAAGCGTGGCTTTAGATTTTCATACAGACAAGGACACCCTCTGGGAGTCAGATTGGAGATAGCAACACACCTGACTTGACTCTTTTCATGAACCGCTCTCAACCTTCAGACAGCTGATTGGTCAAACTGTGTCCTCTTGATTGGTTGGAATAAAAGCCTGCAGCCACATGGCCCTTTGTGGAATCAGTTTGACACCCCTGCATGTATTCCATACACTGTGCACTGTGTACTGTACAGCTTGAGCATTCACAGTGTGACATCATCATCATGACCTCAAATGCTGACAGTCACAGGCAAGGCAGCCACTTGATGCTGCAGCTATGGAGAGCAAACACACCCAGCCGTGAATGTTTGAGACGTTTTGTTTTTTGGTTTCCTTTTTTTGTTGTTTTTTGGCCCACCCACCTCCCTCCCTTTTTTTTTCACAGGTATAAACCTGTGGAAAAAAAAGGACCCGTCAGCCGCTCAGCGTCTGCTTGGGACCTCTCTCCTGGGTCTGCTCATGCTTGGAGCCCACGGGGCCCACGTGCGTCCGCGGAGGAGGAGAGAGGTCTGTCTGCGTCTGCGTCGCAGTGTCAGGACTCAACCACTGTGCCCTCCCAGCCCCTACTTACAAACTCTGTTCTGGGGTGAGTGCCCAGGCTGTGACATCATCCTGTCTGTGTGATGATGTCACACTGACTGTCTCATGTGCCTCACAGCTATTCATGGGGTGGGCAAATGGCAGGCGTGACATCATCACATGGGCCAGATGGTAGGCACATGGATTGTGTGGCATCGCCATGGCTACCATACAGCAAGTGTGACATCATCACGGCTCCTATTCATAGTGCTATATGTTAGCTATACAGCAAGTGTGACATCATCGTAGCTGTGGTGATGTCACCGTTCACCCCAGAACAGAGTTTGTAAGTGGGGGCTGGGAGGCCACTCTCGTTATGTTCTGGCAGTGCTGGCAGACGCAGACGGACCACTCTTCTCCTCCGCGGACGCACGTGGGCCCCGTGGGCTCCAAGCATGAGCAGACCCAGGAGAGAGGTCCCAAGCAGACGCTGAGCCACTGTCAGATCTGCGCCTTACACTACGTACTGGTATAAGGTGGGAGGGTGGTGGGACGGTAGAAAACAAAACAAAACAAACAAACAAAAAAGAAAATTCTCAAACATACAAGGCTGGATGTGTAGGCTGTCCATAGCTACATCATCAAGGGGCTGCCTTGCCTGTGTTCCAAACACTGACCTTTCCCTAAATTACACCATAAGTTACATTTAACTAATTCAATTCATCATTTATTCATTATAAGTTACACAGTGTGACAGTATATTTCAACCTGCTCAGACAAGTGTACATAGCCTGATTCCTTCATTCATTCAGAAACCACATGTAAAGAATATTTCCATTCCCATGTATGTGGAGACTCATTTGTCCAGCTCATGGATATCCAAGGGGGATTTGGCAAATTCACTCACAGACACTAAAAGAGGTTTCACCTCTGATCCCAAGAGGCTTCTTCATTTCTGACGGTAGCCCAGGATTCCATCTCTGTCAAGTTGAAAGCATAGCTATTGGGAGTACCTGGCTATTGTTCACAGCCATTGGGTTTCCTATTCCTCTGTTTGTGGCCATCTTAAGCCATTGTCATACCCATAACCCTAAAATGACAAGAATTACTGCAATTGTCTCCCTCTTTGCGTAAGAGTCCTCTGCTTCCTTAACTTTTCTCATTCATCCTCTCTTATGTTGTATATCATTGCGGATGTAATATATTTATGGCAGTGCATGTCAAACCTCATATATAAAAAGGAAGTTGATGCGAGCCATCAAACCTGGAACCAGTATCCATTGATCCACGTAGCATGTATTTTATCAGCATCATGTATTTTATCTTATTTCAAAGACATGATGCCCATACTTGGGCATCATACAATGCATCGTCTCTAAGCAGCTAACATCCATCTTGAGATCATCTCGAAAAGATAACCGAAGCCGTCTGACGGGAAATTCTCACACAAAATGACAGAAAATACACCATTGCAATGGGTGGGGCGGAATACTGTGGATACAGCCCTATAACTAGGAGTGGAGAGGCATATTTGACATGATGTCAAACTTGCAGTAACCTTAACCTCTTCAGATATTAGTATAGTGATGTGTACTATAATTGCACGGACAAGAAGTGTCTCAAAGCACAGTCACATTGAAATAAACAATCCTTCAGTTTTTACATAAATGCCCTTTCACGGGAGCAGTAATCTTTACCTATAATGCAGAGACAGACATGTGTGAGCACGTCTGCCTCTACTTGATGTACAGTTTGCACTGAAGTTTTTCCTTTAGCAGTAAAATATACTGCAACTACAACTGCTGTGAAAATTCATTAAGAGGAATAGAGAAAATAGAGAAAATAAATACATGTCAAAGACATGCCAGGACCAGTGCAGAGAGGACATCAGGACTGGTCGCTAATGGCATATGAAAAGTGTTTTACAAGCATGTAGCATTGTAAACGTTTGTAGAGTAGACATAACCAAGCCAAGCGTGGCTTTAGATTTTCATACAGACAAGGACACCCTCTGGGATTCAGATTGGAGATAGCAACACACCTGACTTGACTCTTTTCATGAACCGCTCTCAACCTTCAGACAGCTGATTGGTCAAACTGTGTCCTCTTGATTGGTTGGAATAAAAGCCTGCAGCCACATGGCCCTTTGTGGAATCAGTTTGACATCCCTGCATGTATGCCATACACTGTGCACTGTGTACTGTACAGCTTGAGCATTCACAGTGTGACATCATCATCATGACCTCAAATGCTGACAGTCACAGGCAAGGCAGCCACTTGATGCTGCAGCTATGGAGAGCAAACACACCCAGCCGTGAATGTTTGAGACGTTTTGTTTTTTGGTTTCCTTTTTTTGTTGTTTTTTGGCCCACCCACCTCCCTCCCTTTTTTTTCACAGGTATAAACCTGTGGAAAAAAAAGGACCCGTCAGCCGCTCAGCGTCTGCTTGGGACCTCTCTCCTGGGTCTGCTCATGCTTGGAGCCCACGGGGCCCACGTGCGTCCGCGGAGGAGGAGAGAGGTCTGTCTGCGTCTGCGTCGCAGTGTCAGGACTCAACCACTGTGGCCTCCCAGCCCCTACATACAAACTCTGTTCTGGGGTGAGTGCCCAGGCTGTGACATCATCCTGTCTGTGTGATGATGTCACACTGACTGTCTCATGTGCCTCACAGCTATTCATGGGGTGGGCAAATGGCAGGCGTGACATCATCACATGGGCCAGATGGTAGGCACATGGATTGTGTGGCATCGCCATGGCTACCATACAGCAAGTGTGACATCATCACGGCTCCTATTCATAGTGCTATATGTTAGCTATACAGCAAGTGTGACATCATCGTAGCTGTGGTGATGTCACCGTTCACCCCAGAACAGAGTTTGTAAGTGGGGGCTGGGAGGCCACTCTCGTTATGTTCTGGCAGTGCTGGCAGACGCAGACGGACCACTCTTCTCCTCCGCGGACGCACGTGGGCCCCGTGGGCTCCAAGCATGAGCAGACCCAGGAGAGAGGTCTGAAGCAGACGCTGAGCCACTGTCAGATCTGCGCCTTACACTACGTACTGGTGTAAGGTGGGAGGGTGGTGGGACGGTAGAAAACAAAACAAAACAAACAAACAAAAAAGAAAATTCTCCAACATACAAGGCTGGATGTGTAGGCTGTCCATACCTACATCATCAAGGGGCTGCCTTGCCTGTGTTCCAAACACTGACCTTACCCTAAATTACACCATAAGTTACATTTAACTAATTCAATTCATCATTTATTCATTATAAGTTACATAATGTGACAGTATATTTCAACCTGCTCAGACAAGTGTACATAGCCTGATTCCTTCATTCATTCAGAAACCACATGTAAAGAATATTTCCATTCCCATGAATGTGGAGACTCATTTGTCCAGCTCATGGATATCCAAGGGGGATTTGGCAAATTCACTCACAGACACTAAAAGAGGTTTCACCTCTGATCCCAAGAGGCTTCTTCATTTCTGACAGAAGCCCAGGATTCCATCTCTGTCAAGTTGATAGCATAGCTATTGGGAGTACCTGGCTATTGTTCACAGCCATTGGGTTTCCTATTCCTACGTTTGTGGCCATCTTAAGCCATTGTCACATCCATAACCCTAAAATGACAAGAATAACTGCAATTGTTTCCCTCTTTGCATAGTAGTCCTTTGCTTCCTTAACTTTTCTCATTCATCCTCTCTTATGTTATATATCATTGCGGATGTAATATATTTATGGCAGTGCATGTCAAACATCATATATAAAAAGGAAGTTGATGTGAGCCATCAAACCTGGAACCAGTATCCATTGATCCACATAGCATGTATTTTATCAGCATCATGTATTTTATCTTATTTAAAATACATGATGCCCATACTTGGGCATCATACAATGCATCGTCTCTAAGCAGCTAACATCCATCTTGAGATCATCTCGAAAAGATAACCGAAGCTGTCTGACGGGAAATTCTCACACAAAATGACAGAAAATACACCATTGCAATGGGCGGGGCGGAATACTGTGGATACAGCCCTATAACTAGGAGTGGAGAGGCAAATTTGACATGATGTCAAACTTGCAGTAACCTTAACCTCTTCAGATATTAGTATAGTGATGTGTACTATAATTGCACGGACAAGAAGTGTCTCAAAGCACAGTCACATTGAAATAAACAATCCTTCAGTTTTTACATAAATGCCCTTTCACGGGAGCAGTAATCTTTACCTATAATGCAGAGACAGACATGTGTGAGCACGTCTGCCTCTACTTGATGTACAGTTTGCACTGAAGTTTTTCCTTTAGCAGTAAAATATACTGCAACTACAACTGCTGTGAAAATTCATTAAGAGGAATAGAGAAAATAGAGAAAATAAATACATGTCAAAGACATGCCAGGACCAGTGCAGAGAGGACATCAGGACTGGTCGCTAATGGCATATGAAAAGTGTTTTACAAGCATGTAGCATTGTAAACGTTTGTAGAGTAGACATAACTTGACCAAGCCAAGCGTGGCTTTAGATTTTCATACAGACAAGGACACCCTCTGGGATTCAGATTGGAGATAGCAACACACCTGACTTGACTCTTTTCATGAACCGCTCTCAACCTTCAGACAGCTGATTGGTCAAACTGTGTCCTCTTGATTGGTTGGAATAAAAGCCTGCAGCCACATGGCCCTTTGTGGAATCAGTTTGACATCCCTGCATGTATGCCATACACTGTGCACTGTGTACTGTACAGCTTGAGCATTCACAGTGTGACATCATCATCATGACCTCAAATGCTGACAGTCACAGGCAAGGCAGCCACTTGATGCTGCAGCTATGGAGAGCAAACACACCCAGCCGTGAATGTTTGAGACGTTTTGTTTTTTGGTTTCCTTTTTTTGTTGTTTTTTGGCCCACCCACCTCCCTCCCTTTTTTTTCACAGGTATAAACCTGTGGAAAAAAAAGGACCCGTCAGCCGCTCAGCGTCTGCTTGGGACCTCTCTCCTGGGTCTGCTCATGCTTGGAGCCCACGGGGCCCACGTGCGTCCGCGGAGGAGGAGAGAGGTCTGTCTGCGTCTGCGTCGCAGTGTCAGGACTCAACCACTGTGGCCTCCCAGCCCCTACATACAAACTCTGTTCTGGGGTGAGTGCCCAGGCTGTGACATCATCCTGTCTGTGTGATGATGTCACACTGACTGTCTCATGTGCCTCACAGCTATTCATGGGGTGGGCAAATGGCAGGCGTGACATCATCACATGGGCCAGATGGTAGGCACATGGATTGTGTGGCATCGCCATGGCTACCATACAGCAAGTGTGACATCATCACGGCTCCTATTCATAGTGCTATATGTTAGCTATACAGCAAGTGTGACATCATCGTAGCTGTGGTGATGTCACCGTTCACCCCAGAACAGAGTTTGTAAGTGGGGGCTGGGAGGCCACTCTCGTTATGTTCTGGCAGTGCTGGCAGACGCAGACGGACCACTCTTCTCCTCCGCGGACGCACGTGGGCCCCGTGGGCTCCAAGCATGAGCAGACCCAGGAGAGAGGTCTGAAGCAGACGCTGAGCCACTGTCAGATCTGCGCCTTACACTACGTACTGGTGTAAGGTGGGAGGGTGGTGGGACGGTAGAAAACAAAACAAAACAAACAAACAAAAAAGAAAATTCTCCAACATACAAGGCTGGATGTGTAGGCTGTCCATACCTACATCATCAAGGGGCTGCCTTGCCTGTGTTCCAAACACTGACCTTACCCTAAATTACACCATAAGTTACATTTAACTAATTCAATTCATCATTTATTCATTATAAGTTACATAATGTGACAGTATATTTCAACCTGCTCAGACAAGTGTACATAGCCTGATTCCTTCATTCATTCAGAAACCACATGTAAAGAATATTTCCATTCCCATGAATGTGGAGACTCATTTGTCCAGCTCATGGATATCCAAGGGGGATTTGGCAAATTCACTCACAGACACTAAAAGAGGTTTCACCTCTGATCCCAAGAGGCTTCTTCATTTCTGACAGAAGCCCAGGATTCCATCTCTGTCAAGTTGATAGCATAGCTATTGGGAGTACCTGGCTATTGTTCACAGCCATTGGGTTTCCTATTCCTACGTTTGTGGCCATCTTAAGCCATTGTCACATCCATAACCCTAAAATGACAAGAATAACTGCAATTGTTTCCCTCTTTGCATAGTAGTCCTTTGCTTCCTTAACTTTTCTCATTCATCCTCTCTTATGTTATATATCATTGCGGATGTAATATATTTATGGCAGTGCATGTCAAACATCATATATAAAAAGGAAGTTGATGTGAGCCATCAAACCTGGAACCAGTATCCATTGATCCACATAGCATGTATTTTATCAGCATCATGTATTTTATCTTATTTAAAATACATGATGCCCATACTTGGGCATCATACAATGCATCGTCTCTAAGCAGCTAACATCCATCTTGAGATCATCTCGAAAAGATAACCGAAGCTGTCTGACGGGAAATTCTCACACAAAATGACAGAAAATACACCATTGCAATGGGCGGGGCGGAATACTGTGGATACAGCCCTATAACTAGGAGTGGAGAGGCAAATTTGACATGATGTCAAACTTGCAGTAACCTTAACCTCTTCAGATATTAGTATAGTGATGTGTACTATAATTGCACGGACAAGAAGTGTCTCAAAGCACAGTCACATTGAAATAAACAATCCTTCAGTTTTTACATAAATGCCCTTTCACGGGAGCAGTAATCTTTACCTATAATGCAGAGACAGACATGTGTGAGCACGTCTGCCTCTACTTGATGTACAGTTTGCACTGAAGTTTTTCCTTTAGCAGTAAAATATACTGCAACTACAACTGCTGTGAAAATTCATTAAGAGGAATAGAGAAAATAGAGAAAATAAATACATGTCAAAGACATGCCAGGACCAGTGCAGAGAGGACATCAGGACTGGTCGCTAATGGCATATGAAAAGTGTTTTACAAGCATGTAGCATTGTAAACGTTTGTAGAGTAGACATAACTTGACCAAGCCAAGCGTGGCTTTAGATTTTCATACAGACAAGGACACCCTCTGGGATTCAGATTGGAGATAGCAACACACCTGACTTGACTCTTTTCATGAACCGCTCTCAACCTTCAGACAGCTGATTGGTCAAACTGTGTCCTCTTGATTGGTTGGAATAAAAGCCTGCAGCCACATGGCCCTTTGTGGAATCAGTTTGACATCCCTGCATGTATGCCATACACTGTGCACTGTGTACTGTACAGCTTGAGCATTCACAGTGTGACATCATCATCATGACCTCAAATGCTGACAGTCACAGGCAAGGCAGCCACTTGATGCTGCAGCTATGGAGAGCAAACACACCCAGCCGTGAATGTTTGAGACGTTTTGTTTTTTGGTTTCCTTTTTTTGTTGTTTTTTGGCCCACCCACCTCCCTCCCTTTTTTTTCACAGGTATAAACCTGTGGAAAAAAAAGGACCCGTCAGCCGCTCAGCGTCTGCTTGGGACCTCTCTCCTGGGTCTGCTCATGCTTGGAGCCCACGGGGCCCACGTGCGTCCGCGGAGGAGGAGAGAGGTCTGTCTGCGTCTGCGTCGCAGTGTCAGGACTCAACCACTGTGGCCTCCCAGCCCCTACATACAAACTCTGTTCTGGGGTGAGTGCCCAGGCTGTGACATCATCCTGTCTGTGTGATGATGTCACACTGACTGTCTCATGTGCCTCACAGCTATTCATGGGGTGGGCAAATGGCAGGCGTGACATCATCACATGGGCCAGATGGTAGGCACATGGATTGTGTGGCATCGCCATGGCTACCATACAGCAAGTGTGACATCATCACGGCTCCTATTCATAGTGCTATATGTTAGCTATACAGCAAGTGTGACATCATCGTAGCTGTGGTGATGTCACCGTTCACCCCAGAACAGAGTTTGTAAGTGGGGGCTGGGAGGCCACTCTCGTTATGTTCTGGCAGTGCTGGCAGACGCAGACGGACCACTCTTCTCCTCCGCGGACGCACGTGGGCCCCGTGGGCTCCAAGCATGAGCAGACCCAGGAGAGAGGTCTGAAGCAGACGCTGAGCCACTGTCAGATCTGCGCCTTACACTACGTACTGGTGTAAGGTGGGAGGGTGGTGGGACGGTAGAAAACAAAACAAAACAAACAAACAAAAAAGAAAATTCTCCAACATACAAGGCTGGATGTGTAGGCTGTCCATACCTACATCATCAAGGGGCTGCCTTGCCTGTGTTCCAAACACTGACCTTACCCTAAATTACACCATAAGTTACATTTAACTAATTCAATTCATCATTTATTCATTATAAGTTACATAATGTGACAGTATATTTCAACCTGCTCAGACAAGTGTACATAGCCTGATTCCTTCATTCATTCAGAAACCACATGTAAAGAATATTTCCATTCCCATGAATGTGGAGACTCATTTGTCCAGCTCATGGATATCCAAGGGGGATTTGGCAAATTCACTCACAGACACTAAAAGAGGTTTCACCTCTGATCCCAAGAGGCTTCTTCATTTCTGACAGAAGCCCAGGATTCCATCTCTGTCAAGTTGATAGCATAGCTATTGGGAGTACCTGGCTATTGTTCACAGCCATTGGGTTTCCTATTCCTACGTTTGTGGCCATCTTAAGCCATTGTCACATCCATAACCCTAAAATGACAAGAATAACTGCAATTGTTTCCCTCTTTGCATAGTAGTCCTTTGCTTCCTTAACTTTTCTCATTCATCCTCTCTTATGTTATATATCATTGCGGATGTAATATATTTATGGCAGTGCATGTCAAACATCATATATAAAAAGGAAGTTGATGTGAGCCATCAAACCTGGAACCAGTATCCATTGATCCACATAGCATGTATTTTATCAGCATCATGTATTTTATCTTATTTAAAATACATGATGCCCATACTTGGGCATCATACAATGCATCGTCTCTAAGCAGCTAACATCCATCTTGAGATCATCTCGAAAAGATAACCGAAGCTGTCTGACGGGAAATTCTCACACAAAATGACAGAAAATACACCATTGCAATGGGCGGGGCGGAATACTGTGGATACAGCCCTATAACTAGGAGTGGAGAGGCAAATTTGACATGATGTCAAACTTGCAGTAACCTTAACCTCTTCAGATATTAGTATAGTGATGTGTACTATAATTGCACGGACAAGAAGTGTCTCAAAGCACAGTCACATTGAAATAAACAATCCTTCAGTTTTTACATAAATGCCCTTTCACGGGAGCAGTAATCTTTACCTATAATGCAGAGACAGACATGTGTGAGCACGTCTGCCTCTACTTGATGTACAGTTTGCACTGAAGTTTTTCCTTTAGCAGTAAAATATACTGCAACTACAACTGCTGTGAAAATTCATTAAGAGGAATAGAGAAAATAGAGAAAATAAATACATGTCAAAGACATGCCAGGACCAGTGCAGAGAGGACATCAGGACTGGTCGCTAATGGCATATGAAAAGTGTTTTACAAGCATGTAGCATTGTAAACGTTTGAAGAGTAGACATAACTTGACCAAGCCAAGCGTGGCTTTAGATTTTCATACAGACAAGGACACCCTCTGGGATTCAGATTGGAGATAGCAACACACCTGACTTGACTCTTTTCATGAACCGCTCTCAACCTTCAGACAGCTGATTGGTCAAACTGTGTCCTCTTGATTGGTTGGAATAAAAGGGTGGAGCCACATGGCCCTTTATGGAATCAGTTTGACACCCCTGCATGTATACCATACACTGTGCACTGTGTACTGTACAGCTTGAGCATTCACAGTGTGACATCATCATCATGACCTCAAATGCTGACAGTCACAGGCAAGGCAGCCACTTGATGCTGCAGCTATGGAGAGCAAACACACCCAGCCGTGAATGTTTGAGACGTTTTGTTTTTTAGTTTCCTTGTTTTGTTGTTTTTTGGCCCACCCACCTCCCTCCCTTTTTTTTCACAGGTATAAACCTGTGGAAAAAAAAGGACCCGTCAGCCGCTCAGCGTCTGCTTGGGACCTCTCTCCTGGGTCTGCTCATGCTTGGAGCCCACGGGGCCCACGTGCGTCCGCGGAGGAGGAGAGAGGTCTGTCTGCGTCTGCGTCGCAGTGTCAGGACTCAACCGCTGTGGCCTCCCAGCCCCTACTTACAAACTCTGTTCTGGGGTGAGTGCCCAGGCTGTGACATCATCCTGTCTGTGTGATGATGTCACACTGACTGTCTCATGTGCCTCACAGCTATTCATGGGGTGGGCAAATGGCAGGCGTGACATCATCACATGGGCCAGATGGTAGGCACATGGATTGTGTGGCATCGCCATGGCTACCATACAGCAAGTGTGACATCATCACGGCTCCTATTCATATTGCAATATGTAGCTATACAGCAAGTGTGACATCATCACGGCTCCTATTCATTGTGCTATATGTTAGCTATACAGCAAGTGTGACATCATCGTAGCTGTGGTGATGTCACCGTTCACCCCAGAACAGAGTTTGTAAGTGGGGGCTGGGAGGCCACTCTCGTTATGTTCTGGCAGTGCTGGCAGACGCAGACGGACCACTCTTCTCCTCCGCGGACGCACGTGGGCCCCGTGGGCTCCAAGCATGAGCAGACCCAGGAGAGAGGTCTGAAGCAGACGCTGAGCCACTGTCAGATCTGCGCCTTACACTACGTACTGGTGTAAGGTGGGAGGGTGGTGGGACGGTAGAAAACAAAACAAACAAAACAAACAAAAAAGAAAATTCTCAAACATACAAGGCTGGATGTGTAGGCTGTCCATAGCTACATCATCAAGGGGCTGCCTTGCCTGTGTTCCAAACACTGACCTTACCCTAAATTACACCATAAGTTACATTTAACTAATTCAATTCATAATTCATTCATTATAAGTTACATAATGTGACAGTATATTTCAACCTGCTCAGACAAGTGTACATAGCCTGATTCCTTCATTCATTCAGAAACTATATGTAAAGAATATTTCCATTCCCATGAATGTGGAGACTCATTTGTCCAGCTCATGGATATCCAAGGGGGATTTGGCAAATTCACTCACAGACACTAAAAGAGGTTTCACCTCTGATCCCAAGAGGCTTCTTCATTTCTGACAGAAGCCCAGGATTCCATCTCTGTCAAGTT
Source organism: Karalla daura (assembly GCA_029224185.1). Taxonomy (NCBI): domain Eukaryota; kingdom Metazoa; phylum Chordata; class Actinopteri; order Chaetodontiformes; family Leiognathidae; genus Karalla; species Karalla daura. Next base: position 4,017,020 of record CM055204.1, read on the forward strand.
GAAAGCATAGCTATTGGGAGTACCTGGCTATTGTTCACAGCCATTGGGTTTCCTATTCCTACGTTTGTGGCCATCTTAAGCCATTGTCATACCCATAACCCTAAAATGACAAGAATTACTGCAATTGTCTCCCTCTTTGCGTAAGAGTCCTTTGCTTCCTTTACTTTTCTCATTCATCCTCTCTTATGCTATATATCACTGCGGATGTAATATATTCATGGCAGTGCATGTCAAACCTCATATATAAAAAGGAAGTTGATGCGAGCCATCAAACCTGGAACCAGTATCCATTGATCCACATAGCATGTATTTTATCAGCATCATGTATTTTATCTTATTTCAAATACATGATGCCCATACTTGGGCATCATACAATGCATCGTCTCTAAGCAGCTAACATCCATCTTGAGATCATCTCGAAAAGATAACCGAAGCTGTCTGACGGGAAATTCTCACACAAAATGACAGAAAATACACCATTGCAATGGGCGGGGCGGAATACTGTGGATACAGCCCTATAACTAGGAGTGGAGAGGCATATTTGACATGATGTCAAACTTGCAGTAACCTTAACCTCTTCAGATATTAGTACAGTGATGTGCACTATAATTGCACGGATAAGAAGTTTCTCAAAGCACAGTCACATTGAAATAAACAATCCTTCAGTTTTTACATAAATGCCCTTTAACGGGAGCAGTAATCTTTACCTATAATGCAGAGACAGACGTGTGTGAGCACGTCTGCCTCTACTTGATGTACAGTTTGCACTGAAGTTTTTCCTTTAGCAGTAAAATATACTGCAACTACAACTGCTATGAAAATTCATTAAGAGGAATAGAGAAAATAGAGAAAAGAAATACATGTCAAAGAAATGCCAGGACCAGTGCAGAGAGGACATCAGGACTGGTCGCTAATGGCATATGAAAAGTGTTTTACAAGCATGTAGCATTGTAAACGTTTTTCTAGAGTAGACAGAACTTGACCAAGCCAAGCATGGCTTTAGATTTTCATACAGACAAGGACACCCTCTGGGAGTCAGATTGGAGATAGCAACACACCTGACTTGACTCTTTTCATGAACCGCTCTCAACCTTCAGACAGCTGATTGGTCAAACTGTGTCCTCTTGATTGGTTGGAATAAAAGCCTGCAGCCACATGGCCCTTTGTGGAATCAGTTTGACACCCCTGCATGTATACCATACACTGTGCACTGTGTACTGTACAGCTTGAGCATTCACAGTGTGACATCATCATCATGACCTCAAATGCTGACAGTCACAGGCAAGGCAGCCACTTGATGCTGCAGCTATGGAGAGCAAACACACCCAGCCGTGAATGTTTGAGACGTTTTGTTTTTTGGTTTCCTTTTTTTGTTGTTTTTTGGCCCACCCACCTCCCTCCCTTTTTTTTTCACAGGTATAAACCTGTGGAAAAAAAAGGACCCGTCAGCCGCTCAGCGTCTGCTTGGGACCTCTCTCCTGGGTCTGCTCATGCTTGGAGCCCACGGGGCCCACGTGCGTCCGCGGAGGAGGAGAGAGGTCTGTCTGCGTCTGCGTCGCAGTGTCAGGACTCAACCACTGTGGCCTCCCAGCCCCTACTTACAAACTCTGTTCTGGGGTGAGTGCCCAGGCTGTGACATCATCCTGTCTGTGTGATGATGTCACACTGACTGTCTCATGTGCCTCACAGCTATTCATGGGGTGGGCAAATGGCAGGCGTGACATCATCACATGGGCCAGATGGTAGGCACATGGATTGTGTGGCATCGCCATGGCTACCATACAGCAAGTGTGACATCATCACGGCTCCTATTCATAGTGCTATATGTTAGCTATACAGCAAGTGTGACATCATCACGGCTCCTATTCATTGTGCTATATGTTAGCTATACAGCAAGTGTGACATCATCGTAGCTGTGGTGATGTCACCGTTCACCCCAGAACAGAGTTTGTAAGTGGGGGCTGGGAGGCCACTCTCGTTATGTTCTGGCAGTGCTGGCAGACGCAGACGGACCACTCTTCTCCTCCGCGGACGCACGTGGGCCCCGTGGGCTCCAAGCATGAGCAGACCCAGGAGAGAGGTCTGAAGCAGACGCTGAGCCACTGTCAGATCTGCGCCTTACACTACGTACTGGTGTAAGGTGGGAGGGTGGTGGGACGGTAGAAAACAAAACAAACAAAACAAACAAAAAAGAAAATTCTCAAACATACAAGGCTGGATGTGTAGGCTGTCCATAGCTACATCATCAAGGGGCTGCCTTGCCTGTGTTCCAAACACTGACCTTACCCTAAATTACACCATAAGTTACATTTAACTAATTCAATTCATCATTTATTCATTATAAGTTACATAATGTGACAGTATATTTCAACCTGCTCAGACAAGTGTACATAGCCTGATTCCTTCATTCATTCAGAAACTATATGTAAAGAATATTTCCATTCCCATGAATGTGGAGACTCATTTGTCCAGCTCATGGATATCCAAGGGGGATTTGGCAAATTCACTCACAGACACTAAAAGAGGTTTCACCTCTGATCCCAAGAGGCTTCTTCATTTCTGACAGAAGCCCAGGATTCCATCTCTGTCAAGTTGAAAGCATAGCTATTGGGAGTACCTGGCTATTGTTCACAGCCATTGGGTTTCCTATTCCTACGTTTGTGGCCATCTTAAGCCATTGTCATACCCATAACCCTAAAATGACAAGAATTACTGCAATTGTCTCCCTCTTTGCGTAAGAGTCCTTTGCTTCCTTTACTTTTCTCATTCATCCTCTCTTATGCTATATATCACTGCGGATGTAATATATTCATGGCAGTGCATGTCAAACCTCATATATAAAAAGGAAGTTGATGCGAGCCATCAAACCTGGAACCAGTATCCATTGATCCACATAGCATGTATTTTATCAGCATCATGTATTTTATCTTATTTCAAATACATGATGCCCATACTTGGGCATCATACAATGCATCGTCTCTAAGCAGCTAACATCCATCTTGAGATCATCTCGAAAAGATAACCGAAGCTGTCTGACGGGAAATTCTCACACAAAATGACAGAAAATACACCATTGCAATGGGCGGGGCGGAATACTGTGGATACAGCCCTATAACTAGGAGTGGAGAGGCATATTTGACATGATGTCAAACTTGCAGTAACCTTAACCTCTTCAGATATTAGTACAGTGATGTGCACTATAATTGCACGGACAAGAAGTTTCTCAAAGCACAGTCACATTGAAATAAACAATCCTTCAGTTTTTACATAAATGCCCTTTAACGGGAGCAGTAATCTTTACCTATAATGCAGAGACAGACGTGTGTGAGCACGTCTGCCTCTACTTGATGTACAGTTTGCACTGAAGTTTTTCCTTTAGCAGTAAAATATACTGCAACTACAACTGCTATGAAAATTCATTAAGAGGAATAGAGAAAATAGAGAAAAGAAATACATGTCAAAGAAATGCCAGGACCAGTGCAGAGAGGACATCAGGACTGGTCGCTAATGGCATATGAAAAGTGTTTTACAAGCATGTAGCATTGTAAACGTTTTTCTAGAGTAGACAGAACTTGACCAAGCCAAGCATGGCTTTAGATTTTCATACAGACAAGGACACCCTCTGGGAGTCAGATTGGAGATAGCAACACACCTGACTTGACTCTTTTCATGAACCGCTCTCAACCTTCAGACAGCTGATTGGTCAAACTGTGTCCTCTTGATTGGTTGGAATAAAAGCCTGCAGCCACATGGCCCTTTGTGGAATCAGTTTGACACCCCTGCATGTATACCATACACTGTGCACTGTGTACTGTACAGCTTGAGCATTCACAGTGTGACATCATCATCATGACCTCAAATGCTGACAGTCACAGGCAAGGCAGCCACTTGATGCTGCAGCTATGGAGAGCAAACACACCCAGCCGTGAATGTTTGAGACGTTTTGTTTTTTGGTTTCCTTTTTTTGTTGTTTTTTGGCCCACCCACCTCCCTCCCTTTTTTTTTCACAGGTATAAACCTGTGGAAAAAAAAGGACCCGTCAGCCGCTCAGCGTCTGCTTGGGACCTCTCTCCTGGGTCTGCTCATGCTTGGAGCCCACGGGGCCCACGTGCGTCCGCGGAGGAGGAGAGAGGTCTGTCTGCGTCTGCGTCGCAGTGTCAGGACTCAACCACTGTGGCCTCCCAGCCCCTACTTACAAACTCTGTTCTGGGGTGAGTGCCCAGGCTGTGACATCATCCTGTCTGTGTGATGATGTCACACTGACTGTCTCATGTGCCTCACAGCTAGCTATTCATGGGGTGGGCAAATGGCAGGCGTGACATCATCACATGGGCCAGATGGTAGGCACATGGATTGTGTGGCATCGCCATGGCTACCATACAGCAAGTGTGACATCATCACGGCTCCTATTCATAGTGCTATATGTTAGCTATACAGCAAGTGTGACATCATCGTAGCTGTGGTGATGTCACCGTTCACCCCAGAACAGAGTTTGTAAGTGGGGGCTGGGAGGCCACTCTCGTTATGTTCTGGCAGTGCTGGCAGACGCAGACGGACCACTCTTCTCCTCCGCGGACGCACGTGGGCCCCGTGGGCTCCAAGCATGAGCAGACCCAGGAGAGAGGTCTGAAGCAGACGCTGAGCCACTGTCAGATCTGCGCCTTACACTACGTACTGGTGTAAGGTGGGAGGGTGGTGGGACGGTAGAAAACAAAACAAAACAAACAAACAAAAAAGAAAATTCTCAAACATACAAGGCTGGATGTGTAGGCTGTCCATAGCTACATCATCAAGGGGCTGCCTTGCCTGTGTTCCAAACACTGACCTTACCCTAAATTACACCATAAGTTACAATTAACTAATTCAATTCATCATTTATTCATTATAAGTTACATAATGTGACAGTATATTTCAACCTGCTCAGACAAGTGTACATAGCCTGATTCCTTCATTCATTCAGAAACTATATGTAAAGAATATTTCCATTCCCATGAATGTGGAGACTCATTTGTCCAGCTCATGGATATCCAAGGGGGATTTGGCAAATTCACTCACAGACACTAAAAGAGGTTTCACCTCTGATCCCAAGAGGCTTCTTCATTTCTGACGGTAGCCCAGGATTCCATCTCTGTCAAGTTGATAGCATAGCTATTGGGAGTACCTGGCTATTGTTCACAGCCATTGGGTTTCCTATTCCTCTGTTTGTGGCCATCTTAAGCCATTGTCATATCCATAACCCTAAAATGACAAGAATTACTGCAATTGTCTCCCTCTTTGCGTAAGAGTCCTTTGCTTCCTTTACTTTTCTCATTCATCCTCTCTTATGCTATATATCACTGCGGATGTAATATATTCATGGAAGTGCATGTCAAACCTCATATATAAAAAGGAAGTTGATGCGAGCCATCAAACCTGGAACCAGTATCCATTGATCCACATAGCATGTATTTTATCAGCATCATGTATTTTATCTTATTTCAAATACATGATGCCCATACTTGGGCATCATACAATGCATCGTCTCTAAGCAGCTAACATCCATCTTGAGATCATCTCGAAAAGATAACCGAAGCTGTCTGACGGGAAATTCTCACACAAAATGACAGAAAATACACCATTGCAATGGGCGGGGCGGAATACTGTGGATACAGCCCTATAACTAGGAGTGGAGAGGCATATTTGACATGATGTCAAACTTGCAGTAACCTTAACCTCTTCAGATATTAGTACAGTGATGTGCACTATAATTGCACGGATAAGAAGTTTCTCAAAGCATAGTCACATTGAAATAAACAATCCTTCAGTTTTTACATAAATGCCCTTTAACGGGAGCAGTAATCTTTACCTATAATGCAGAGACAGACGTGTGTGAGCACGTCTGCCTCTACTTGATGTACAGTTTGCACTGAAGTTTTTCCTTTAGCAGTAAAATATACTGCAACTACAACTGCTATGAAAATTCATTAAGAGGAATAGAGAAAATAGAGAAAATAAATACATGTCAAAGAAATGCCAGGACCAGTGCAGAGAGGACATCAGGATTGGTCGCTAATGGCATATGAAAAGTGTTTTACAAGCATGTAGCATTGTAAACGTTTGTAGAGTAGACAGAACTTGACCAAGCCAAGCATGGCTTTAGATTTTCATACAGACAAGGACACCCTCTGGGAGTCAGATTGGAGATAGCAACACACCTGACTTGACTCTTTTCATGAACCGCTCTCAACCTTCAGACAGCTGATTGGTCAAACTGTGTCCTCTTGATTGGTTGGAATAAAAGCCTGCAGCCACATGGCCCTTTGTGGAATCAGTTTGACACCCCTGCATGTATACCATACACTGTGCACTGTGTACTGTACAGCTTGAGCATTCACAGTGTGACATCATCATCATGACCTCAAATGCTGACAGTCACAGGCAAGGCAGCCACTTGATGCTGCAGCTATGGAGAGCAAACACACCCAGCCGTGAATGTTTGAGACCTTTTGTTTTTTGGTTTCCTTTTTTTGTTGTTTTTTGGCCCACCCACCTCCCTCCCTTTTTTTTTCACAGGTATAAACCTGTGGAAAAAAAAGGACCCGTCAGCCGCTCAGCGTCTGCTTGGGACCTCTCTCCTGGGTCTGCTCATGCTTGGAGCCCACGGGGCCCACGTGCGTCCGCGGAGGAGGAGAGAGGTCTGTCTGCGTCTGCGTCGCAGTGTCAGGACTCAACCACTGTGGCCTCCCAGCCCCTACATACAAACTCTGTTCTGGGGTGAGTGCCCAGGCTGTGACATCATCCTGTCTGTGTGATGATGTCACACTGACTGTCTCATGTGCCTCACAGCTAGCTATTCATGGGGTGGGCAAATGGCAGGCGTGACATCATCACATGGGCCAGATGGTAGGCACATGGATTGTGTGGCATCGCCATGGCTACCATACAGCAAGTGTGACATCATCACGGCTCCTATTCATAGTGCTATATGTTAGCTATACAGCAAGTGTGACATCATCGTAGCTGTGGTGATGTCACCGTTCACCCCAGAACAGAGTTTGTAAGTGGGGGCTGGGAGGCCACTCTCGTTATGTTCTGGCAGTGCTGGCAGACGCAGACGGACCACTCTTCTCCTCCGCGGACGCACGTGGGCCCCGTGGGCTCCAAGCATGAGCAGACCCAGGAGAGAGGTCTGAAGCAGACGCTGAGCCACTGTCAGATCTGCGCCTTACACTACGTACTGGTGTAAGGTGGGAGGGTGGTGGGACGGTAGAAAACAAAACAAAACAAACAAACAAAAAAGAAAATTCTCAAACATACAAGGCTGGATGTGTAGGCTGTCATAGCTACATCATCAAGGGGCTGCCTTGCCTGTGTTCCAAACATTGACCTTACCCTAAATTACACCATAAGTTACATTTAACTAATTCAATTCATCATTTATTCATTATAAGTTACACAATGTGACAGTATATTTCAACCTGCTCAGACAAGTGTACATAGCCTGATTCCTTCATTCATTCAGAAACTATATGTAAAGAATATTTCCATTCCCATGAATGTGGAGACTCATTTGTCCAGCTCATGGATATCCAAGGGGGATTTGGCAAATTCACTCACAGACACTAAAAGAGGTTTCACCTCTGATCCCAAGAGGCTTCTTCATTTCTGACGGTAGCCCAGGATTCCATCTCTGTCAAGTTGATAGCATAGCTATTGGGAGTACCTGGCTATTGTTCACAGCCATTGGGTTTCCTATTCCTCTGTTTGTGGCCATCTTAAGCCATTGTCATATCCATAACCCTAAAATGACAAGAATTACTGCAATTGTCTCCCTCTTTGCGTAAGAGTCCTTTGCTTCCTTTACTTTTCTCATTCATCCTCTCTTATGCTATATATCACTGCGGATGTAATATATTCATGGCAGTGCATGTCAAACCTCATATATAAAAAGGAAGTTGATGCGAGCCATCAAACCTGGAACCAGTATCCATTGATCCACATAGCATGCATTTTATCAGCATCATGTATTTTATCTTATTTCAAATACATGATTCCCATACTTGGGCATCATACAATGCATCGTCTCTAAGCAGCTAACATCCATCTTGAGATCATCTCGAAAAGATAACCGAAGCTGTCTGACGGGAAATTCTCACACAACATGACAGAAAACACACCATTGCAATGGGCGGGGCGGAATACTGTGGATACAGCCCTATAACTAGGAGTGGAGAGGCATATTTGACATGATGTCAAACTTGCAGTAACCTTAACCTCTTCAGATATTAGTACAGTGATGTGTACTATAATTGCACTGATAAAAAGTGTCTCAAAGCACAGTCACATTGAAATAAACAATCCTTCAGTTTTTACATAAATGCCCTTTAACGGGAGCAGTAATCTTTACCTATAATGCAGAGACAGACATGTGTGAGCACGTCTGCCTCTACTTGATGTACAGTTTGCACTGAAGTTTTTCCTTTAGCAGTAAAATATACTGCAACTACAACTGCTATGAAAATTCATTAAGAGGAATAGAGAAAATAGAGAAAATAAATACATGTCAAAGAAATGCCAGGACCAGTGCAGAGAGGACATCAGGACTGGTCGCTAATGGCATATGAAAAGTGTTTTACAAGCATGTAGCATTGTAAACGTTTGTAGAGTAGACAGAACTTGACCAAGCCAAGCATGGCTTTAGATTTTCATACAGACAAGGACACCCTCTGGGAGTCAGATTGGAGATAGCAACACACCTGACTTGACTCTTTTCATGAACCGCTCTCAACCTTCAGACAGCTGATTGGTCAAACTGTGTCCTCTTGATTGGTTGGAATAAAAGCCTGCAGCCACATGGCCCTTTGTGGAATCAGTTTGACACCCCTGCATGTATACCATACACTGTGCACTGTGTACTGTACAGCTTGAGCATTCACAGTGTGACATCATCATCATGACCTCAAATGCTGACAGTCACAGGCAAGGCAGCCACTTGATGCTGCAGCTATGGAGAGCAAACACACCCAGCCGTGAATGTTTGAGACGTTTTGTTTTTTGGTTTCCTTTTTTTGTTGTTTTTTGGCCCACCCACCTCCCTCCCTTTTTTTTTCACAGGTATAAACCTGTGGAAAAAAAAGGACCCGTCAGCCGCTCAGCGTCTGCTTGGGACCTCTCTCCTGGGTCTGCTCATGCTTGGAGCCCACGGGGCCCACGTGCGTCCGCGGAGGAGGAGAGAGGTCTGTCTGCGTCTGCGTCGCAGTGTCAGGACTCAACCGCTGTGGCCTCCCAGCCCCTACTTACAAACTCTGTTCTGGGGTGAGTGCCCAGGCTGTGACATCATCCTGTCTGTGTGATGATGTCACACTGACTGTCTCATGTGCCTCACAGCTATTCATGGGGTGGGCAAATGGCAGGCGTGACATCATCACATGGGCCAGATGGTAGGCACATGGATTGTGTGGCATCGCCATGGCTACCATACAGCAAGTGTGACATCATCACGGCTCCTATTCATAGTGCTATATGTTAGCTATACAGCAAGTGTGACATCATCACGGCTCCTATTCATTGTGCTATATGTTAGCTATACAGCAAGTGTGACATCATCGTAGCTGTGGTGATGTCACCGTTCACCCCAGAACAGAGTTTGTAAGTGGGGGCTGGGAGGCCACTCTCGTTATGTTCTGGCAGTGCTGGCAGACGCAGACGGACCACTCTTCTCCTCCGCCGACGCACGTGGGCTCCGTGGGCTCCAAGCATGAGCAGACCCAGGAGAGAGGTCTGAAGCAGACGCTGAGCCACTGTCAGATCTGCGCCTTACACTACGTACTGGTGTAAGGTGGGAGGGTGGTGGGACGGTAGAAAACAAAACAAAACAAACAAACAAAAAAGAAAATTCTCAAACATACAAGGCTGGATGTGTAGGCTGTCCATAGCTACATCATCAAGGGGCTGCCTTGCCTGTGTTCCAAACACTGACCTTACCCTAAATTACACCATAAGTTACAATTAACTAATTCAATTCATCATTTATTCATTATAAGTTACATAATGTGACAGTATATTTCAACCTGCTCAGACAAGTGTACATAGCCTGATTCCTTCATTCATTCAGAAACTATATGTAAAGAATATTTCCATTCCCATGTACGTGGAGACTCATTTGTCCAGCTCATGGATATCCAAGGGGGATTTGGCAAATTCACTCACAGACACTAAAAGAGGTTTCACCTCTGATCCCAAGAGGCTTTTTCATTTCTGACAGAAGCCCAGGATTCCATCTCTGTCAAGTTGATAGCATAGCTATTGGGAGTACCTGGCTATTGTTCACAGCCATTGGGTTTCCTATTCCTACGTTTGTGGCCATCTTAAGCCATCGTCATATCCATAACCCTAAAATGACAAGAATTACTGCAATTGTTTCCCTCTTTGCATAGTAGTCCTTTGCTTCCTTAACTTTTCTCATTCATCCCCTCTTATGCTATATATCACTGCGGATGTAATATATTCATGGCAGTGCATGTCAAACCTCATATATAAAAAGGAAGTTGATGCGAGCCATCAAACCTGGAACCAGTATCCATTGATCCACATAGAATGTATTTTATCAGCATCATGTATTTTATCTTATTTCAAATACATGATTCCCATACTTGGGCATCATACAATGCATCGTCTCTAAGCAGCTGACATCCATCTTGAGATCATCTCGAAAAGATAACCGAAGCTGTCTGACGGGAAATTCTCACACAAAATGACAGAAAATACACCATTGCAATGGGCGGGGCGGAATACTGTGGATACAGCCCTATAACTAGGAGTGGAGAGGCATATTTGACATGATGTCAAACTTGCAGTAACCTTAACCTCTTCAGATATTAGTACAGTGATGTGTACTATAATTGCACTGATAAGAAGTGTCTCAAAGCACAGTCACATTGAAATAAACAATCCTTCAGTTTTTACATAAATGCCCTTTAACGGGAGCAGTAATCTTTACCTATAATGCAGAGACAGACATGTGTGAGCACGTCAGCCTCTACTTGATGTACAGTTTGCACTGAAGTTTTTCCTTTAGCAGTAAAATATACTGTAACTACAACTGCTATGAAAATTCATTAAGAGGAATAGAGAAAATAGAGAAAATAAATACATGTCAAAGAAATGCCAGGACCAGTGCAGAGAGGACATCAGGACTGGTCGCTAATGGCATATGAAAAGTGTTTTGCAAGCATGTAGCATTGTAAACGTTTTTCTAGAGTAGACATAACTTGACCAAGCCAAGCATGGCTTTAGATTTTCATACAGACAAGGACACCCTCTGGGAGTCAGATTGGAGATAGCAACACACCTGACTTGACTCTTTTCATGAACCGCTCTCAACCTTCAGACAGCTGATTGGTCAAACTGTGTCCTCTTGATTGGTTGGAATAAAAGCCTGCAGCCACATGGCCCTTTGTGGAATCAGTTTGACACCCCTGCATGTATACCATACACTGTGCACTGTGTACTGTACAGCTTGAGCATTCACAGTGTGACATCATCATCATGACCTCAAATGCTGACAGTCACAGGCAAGGCAGCCACTTGATGCTGCAGCTATGGAGAGCAAACACACCCAGCCGTGAATGTTTGAGACGTTTTGTTTTTTTGTTTCCTTTTTTTTGTTGTTTTTTGGCCCACCCACCTCCCTCCCTTTTTTTTTCACAGGTATAAACCTGTGAAAAAAAAAGGACCCGTCAGCCGCTCAGCGTCTGCTTGGGACCTCTCTCCTGGGTCTGCTCATGCTTGGAGCCCACGGGGCCCACGTGCGTCCGCGGAGGAGGAGAGAGGTCTGTCTGCGTCTGCGTCGCAGTGTCAGGACTCAACCACTGTGGCCTCCCAGCCCCTACTTACAAACTCTGTTCTGGGGTGAGTGCCCAGGCTGTGACATCATCCTGTCTGTGTGATGATGTCACACTGACTGTCTCATGTGCCTCACAGCTATTCATGGGGTGGGCAAATGGCAGGCGTGACATCATCACATGGGCCAGATGGTAGGCACATGGATTGTGTGGCATCGCCATGGCTACCATACAGCAAGTGTGACATCATCACGGCTCCTTTTCATAGTGCTATATGTTAGCTATACAGCAAGTGTGACATCATCGTAGCTGTGGTGATGTCACCGTTCACCCCAGAACAGAGTTTGTAAGTGGGGGCTGGGAGGCCACTCTCGTTATGTTCTGGCAGTGCTGGCAGACGCAGACGGACCACTCTTCTCCTCCGCGGACGCACGTGGGCCCCGTGGGCTCCAAGCATGAGCAGACCCAGGAGAGAGGTCTGAAGCAGACGCTGAGCCACTGTCAGATCTGCGCCTTACACTACGTACTGGTGTAAGGTGGGAGGGTGGTGGGACGGTATAAAACAAAACAAAACAAACAAACAAAAAAGAAAATTCTCAAACATACAAGGCTGGATGTGTAGGCTGTCCATAGCTACATCATCAAGGGGCTGCCTTGCCTGTGTTCCAAACACTGACCTTGCCCTAAATTACACCATAAGTTACATTTAACTAATTCAATTCATCATTTATTCATTATAAGTTACATAATGTGACAGTATATTTCAACCTGCTCAGACAAGTGTACATAGCCTGATTCCTTCATTCATTCAGAAACTATATGTAAAGAATATTTCCATTCCCATGAATGTGGAGACTCATTTGTCCAGCTCATGGATATCCAAGGGGGATTTGGCAAATTCACTCACAGACACTAAAAGAGGTTTCACCTCTGATCCCAAGAGGCTTCTTCATTTCTGACTGAAGCCCAGGATTCCATCTCTGTCAAGTTGATAGCATAGCTATTGGGAGTACCTGGCTATTGTTCACAGCCATTGGGTTTCCTATTCCTACGTTTGTGGCCATCTTAAGCCATCGTCATATCATTAACCCTAAAATGACAAGAATTACTGCAATTGTTTCCCTCTTTGCATAGTAGTCCTTTGCTTCCTTAACTTTTCTCATTCATCCTCTCTAATGTTATATATCATTGCGGATGTAATATATTTATGGCAGTGCATGTCAAACCTCATATATAAAAAGGAAGTTGATGTGAGCCATCAAACCTGGAACCAGTTTCCATTGATCCACATAGCATTCATTTTATCAGCATCATGTATTTTATCTTATTTCAAATACATGATTCCCATACTTGGGCATCATACAATGCATCGTCTCTAAGCAGCTAACATCCATTTTGAGATCATCTCGAAAAGATAACCGAAGCTGTCTGACGGGAAATTCTCACACAAAATGACAGAAAATACACCATTGCAATGGGCGGGGCGGAATACTGTGGATACAGCCCTATAACTAGGAGTGGAGAGGCATATTTGACATGATGTCAAACTTGCAGTAACCTTAACCTCTTCAGATATTAGTATAGTGATGTGTACTATAATTGCACTGATAAGAAGTGTCTCAAAGCACAGTCACATTGAAATAAACAATCCTTCAGTTTTTACATAAATGCCCTTTAACGGGAGCAGTAATCTTTACCTATAATGCAGAGACAGACATGTGTGAGCACGTCTGCCTCTACTTGATGTACAGTTTGCACTGAAGTTTTTCCTTTAGCAGTAAAATATACTGCAACTACAACTGCTATGAAAATTCATTAAGAGGAATAGAGAAAATAGAGAAAATAAATACATGTCAAAGAAATGCCAGGACCAGTGCAGAGAGGACATCAGGACTGGTTGCTAATGGCATATGAAAAGTGTTTTACAAGCATGTAGCATTGTAAACGTTTGTAGAGTAGACATAATTTGACCAAGCCAAGCATGGCTTTAGATTTTCATACAGACAAGGACACCCTCTGGGAGTCAGATTGGAGATAGCAACACACCTGACTTGACTCTTTTCATGAACGCTCTCAACCTTCAGACAGCTGATTGGTCAAACTGTGTCCTCTTGATTGGTTGGAATAAAAGCCTGCAGCCACATGGCCCTTTGTGGAATCAGTTTGACACCCCTGCATGTATACCATACACTGTGCACTGTGTACTGTACAGCTTGAGCATTCACAGTGTGACATCATCATCATGACCTCAAATGCTGACAGTCACAGGCACGGCAGCCACTTGATGCTGCAGCTATGGAGAGCAAACACACCCAGCCGTGAATGTTTGAGACGTTTTGTTTTTTGGTTTCCTTTTTGTTGTTGTTGTTTGGTCCACCCACCTCCCTCCCTTTTTTTTTCACACACCACTGCTTGGGACCTCTCTCCTGGGTCTGCTCATGCTTGGAGCCCACGGGGCCCACGTGCGTCCGCGGAGGAGGAGAGAGGTCTGTCTGCGTCTGCGTCGCAGTGTCAGGACTCAACCACTGTGCCCTCCCAGCCCCTACTTACAAACTCTGTTCTGGGGTGAGTGCCCAGGCTGTGACATCATCCTGTCTGTGTGATGATGTCACACTGACTGTCTCATGTGCCTCACAGCTATTCATGGGGTGGGCAAATGGCAGGCGTGACATCATCACATGGGCCAGATGGTAGGCACATGGATTGTGTGGCATCGCCATGGCTACCATACAGCAAGTGTGACATCATCACGGCTCCTATTCATAGTGCTATGTTAGCTATACAGCAAGTGTGACATCATGGTAGCTGTGGTGATGTCACTGTTCACCCCAGAACAGAGTTTGTAAGTGGGGGCTGGGAGGCCACTCTCGTTATGTTCTGGCAGTGCTGGCAGACGCAGACGGACCACTCTTCTCCTCCGCGGACGCACGTGGGCCCCGTGGGCTCCAAGCATGAGCAGACCCAGGAGAGAGGTCTGAAGCAGATGCTGAGCCACTGTCAGATCTGCGCCTTACACTATGTACTGGTGTAAGGTGGGAGGGTGGTGGGACGGTAGAAAACAAAACAAAACAAACAAACAAAAAAGAAAATTCTCAAACATACAAGGCTGGATGTGTAGGCTGTCCATAGCTACATCATCAAGGGGCTGCCTTGCCTGTGTTCCAAACACTGACCTTACATTATATTACACCATAAGTTACATTTAACCAACTCAATGAATCATTTATTAATTAGAAGTTACACAGTATGTTCAACCTTCTTTACCATTACAAATAGGAGTCTCATTAAAGTTGCCAAGTTTTTAGAGAGTTTTTAAATATCTAATAAAAATGGTTCTATATGGTTTACAAAGCGTTACGGTCATCAGGTGTTCAAATCGTTACATGAAACATGAAAACAAAGACGACCGCGAAGATCCTCATGTGAAGCGGCTAAGTACCTTCCTGCAGGACACCACATGCACATCGGGACTTGGAGCCAGTGTTTTGTCGTCGGTGTCTCGCGTCCTGTAGGAACCACCCCCTCGACAGTCACGCAGAGACTTGTTCCTAGTCGGACGCCGTTGCCCCGCGCACCCTCGGAAAGAAGCGCCGCATTCTCACATTTTCAGAAGTGTGGCTGCCCAGGTGAGTGCAGCTTCATGTCAAAGTTGAATTCAACATAGCAAGGCTTTCTCGTGATGATGATGCGCTAAGTTTACGGGGGATCAAACCATCCCCGTAGAGCCAGGCACCGAGAGCCGGGTGTTCGAGCAGCCGTAGGCAACGTGAAAACAATGAATGGAGCTAGCTGGGCTGCTAACACAACATTAGCCTGCGTTAGCATGCTCTCCAGTCATAGTATGTCGTTCCCAAATGTTCCCCTTCCTTGAGTGTTTGGTTACAGAGGAGGCTCCTGTTTTTTGTATAGAGCAGACAAATGTGAGATATTATAAATCCCAGTGACATAGATAACGCTCTCAACGGCATGTTGTGGTTTAGGTTACACCTGTCACTATGACAACCGAGGGGACAGGACTGGCCCAGTGAAAGTTTCTAACGGAGTTAGACCCAGATTTAGCTCCGGGGCGGTCTACACTCTCCGATCGACCGTAATGCATGTTTTTGGACTGTGGGAGGAAAGTGGGGTACCCTGAGAAAACCTACGCACACACACACACATACATAGAGAACATGCGAATTTCATACAGCATTGTTCAGGATGCAAACTGGTAACCGTCTTGCTGTGAAGCTACAGCACTACTTACTAAGTTTAACCCAGATTGGAAAACAGTCATTTTTATGTAAGATGACCATGTGTGCTGTGGGTAACCCCCCCTCCCCTCTCCTTTTTTACAGTGTTCAGACAGGCCCCCAAAAGCTTCTCCTCGATCTGAGATCATGTCTAGATTAGATCCCTTTCTAATAATTAATGAAACAGACAGATTAAAAAGTCATCTACAATTTTAGACAAATGAGTGTTTCTCCTCCCAATAATATAACTGCTGTTGACTATAAACACAGATGGCGAGTACAAAGGTTCCCGAGGTTCGTGACATCACAAAGATTGAGAGAATAGGTGAGTACCATATTTACCACAAGGACTGAATAATGACACTTATTATTGTTAAGTACGCATTAATGGATCTATCCAAATGTATGTTTCTGCAGCCGATACTATATCTTTGCTATTACTTACAAATACGGTTCATATTGACGTGCTTGTTGTTATCCCACGTTAAGGCGCTCACTCTCACATCCGTGGCCTTGGTTTGGATGATGCTTTGGAGCCAAGACAGGTAAGATTCCAGATGCCAGGTCGTGATATAAGAAGACGTGCAAATTCAAGACATAGGCCAGATTACGCCGTTTCGGTGCAGATTTGCCTTTGTGTGTTGTCTTTGACCTCCGTGCTCCCTGTTCTGCCCCACCTGCAGGTGTCTCAGGGCATGGTGGGCCAGCTGGCCTCCCGCCGGGCAGCGGGGGTCATCCTGGA
Organism: Karalla daura; assembly: GCA_029224185.1. Lineage (NCBI taxonomy): Eukaryota > Metazoa > Chordata > Actinopteri > Chaetodontiformes > Leiognathidae > Karalla > Karalla daura. The sequence goes on from CM055204.1 coordinate 4,033,816, forward strand.
GATGATCAAAGATGGCCACATCGCCGGCAGGGCAGTGCTGATCGCAGGCCAGCCCGGCACGGGAAAGACTGCCATCGCTATGGGTAAGCAGCCACGTCGGCAGCCCCCCAGAGCCGCCGTGTTATTCCATTGTCCCCCCCCCCCCGGAAGTCACGCTGTTGTCTCGCATCAATGTATTTGGCTGAGGTTATCTTTTCGTCAAAGCGAGAGCTCCCAGCCCGGGACGCCGCTGTTTGAGGCTGAGTGGGGCTGTTGTTTTATGACGCAGGCATCGCCCAGTCCCTTGGCCCGGACACTCCTTTTACAGCGCTGGCTGGCAGCGAGATCTTCTCCCTGGAGATGAGCAAGACCGAGGCGCTCAGCCAAGCTTTTAGGAAGGCCATCGGAGTGAGGATCAAGTGAGTGGGCACGCAAACATGCCCGTGTCTTTTCATTATGTTTGCCGTCGTGAATCGTTTTTCACGGGGGGCTTTCTCTCCCAGAGAGGAGACGGAGATCATCGAAGGAGAGGTGGTGGAAATCCAGATCGATAGACCAGCAACCGGCACGGTAGGCTGCTTTTATGTTGGCTAGGAGTGGACTCTGAGCTTGATAATGTCATTATTCCACTCGGAAAGTCTTCATATTTTCTAAACTTTGGATCTGTTCTTTTGTTTCTCAGGGCGCTAAGGTGGGCAAGCTGACCCTCAAGACGACTGAGATGGAGACCATCTATGACCTGGGCAACAAAATGATCGACAGCCTCAGTAAGGAGAAGGTTCAAGCCGGGTGAGTCCCCCCTCATCTCAGTCTGCCTCCGCGCCATGGGGTTCACTTCACATGTGATCGACCCTGACTCGCTCTGTTTCTCCCCTCAGAGACGTCATTACCATTGACAAGGCCACTGGAAAGATCAGCAAGCTGGGCCGCTCCTTCACCCGAGCCAGGGACTATGACGCCATGGGAGCCCAGGTATCGTCCACCTTTCGGTCACTGATGTTACCAAGCTATCGGTTCGTGGACAGCGGTAGATTTCGCCCTGTGCGCCTGTCCTTCTCGCAGACGCAGTTCGTCCAGTGTCCGGAGGGGGAGCTGCAGAAGAGGAAGGAGGTGGTGCACACGGTTTCCCTCCACGAGATCGACGTCATCAACAGCCGCACGCAGGGCTTCCTGGCCTTGTTCTCCGGGGACACGGGGGAGATCAAGTCCGAGGTCCGAGAGCAGATCAACGCCAAAGTGTGCGAGTGGAGGGAAGAGGGCAAAGCGGAGATCATCCCCGGGGTAGGCTCACAACCGCCAGTGGGCATGTTTACACTTCTGTATCTGCGATTGCTCTGGTCTAAGCCTCGCTGTCTGTGCTTCCAGGTGCTCTTTATTGACGAGGTCCACATGCTGGACATGGAGTGCTTCTCTTTCCTGAACCGTGCCCTGGAGAGCGACCTGTCTCCCGTTCTCATCATGGCCACCAACAGGGGCATCACCCGGTACGGTCCACGAGTACATTCTCCAGCCATCTGGTCCGAGTATATCACTTTTGAAGTGGTCTCATGAACACTCTTCTCCATCAGTATCCGTGGCACCAACTACCAGAGTCCTCACGGCATCCCCATCGACTTGCTGGACCGCCTGCTGATCATCGCCACCTCGCCGTACACCGAGAAAGAGACGAGACAGATCCTCAAGATCAGGTGAGGATCTGCCTTCGTCCTCTTTTCGGCCTTTGCTGCCCTCCTGTGCGTGCGTGCGTGCGTGCGTGTGTGTGTGCGTGGAAAAAAAGAGTGACGCCTGAGCGGCTCGTCTCGTCTCAGGTGCGAGGAGGAGGACGTGGAGCTGAGCGAGGAGGCGCACACCGTCCTGACCCGTATCGGCATGGAGACGTCCCTGCGCTACGCCATCCAGCTGATCAGCACCGCTGGCCTGGTGTGTCGCAAGCGCAAGGTACGAGGCGTGCGAGGAGGGCGCCATTGCGGCAGGCTTGTCCGTTTCTATACCTCCCCTGTGCTAATGTCTCATTTGGGCCGTGGCTCCTTCAGGGGACCGAGGTGCAGGTGGAGGACATCAAGAGGGTTTACTCCCTGTTCCTGGACGAGGCCAGATCCTCGCAGTACATGAAGGAGTACCAGGATTCCTTCCTCTTCAACGAAACACGTGAGTGTGCTCTTCACTGAACTAGGAATCCATGTATAAACCCGCCTGCTCTAAGCGTCGAGATAAACATAATTCAACTCAGAAATGTCAATTTCTTCACATGACCAATAAGAGTCGTCTGTTCCTGTCTTTCAGAATCTACTCAGATGGACACATCGTAATGAAGACTCTTTTTTTCTCTGGGATATTTACATTGTCGTTTGGAGTCCAGCGACGCTGAGGATAATATTCCAATGTGTTAAATTTGATCAACCTCTCTGTTTTTTTTCTGTCACCGCTCAGACCCTAACCCCGTTTAAATCTTCATTTGTATGCGCAAATGTGACTTCATTCTGAATCGACCGAAGTTCTGTTCGTTCTGTTTGTCGAGGCCTTGTGGTTTGGAATATCCATTCCTTGAACCTGTTCTTCTTTTGGAGTTCATCTCTACATGGTTTATTTTTATGAATATGATTAAACAAGCTTTCCAAGCACACTGTGATCATTTGTTTTTTCCCTTTGTAGAGGCTGTAACCGGCCCATGTACACAATCATCCATAGAATCATCACCATAATGTTTCTATGAAAAAATCTATAATGTCTGATAGGCAGTAAGTCATCCGTGTGTGTGTGTGGCCACATCTGCGCCTGTAACTGCTCCTGGCCACTAGAGGTCAGCGTGGTGCCTTCTGGCGTCATTCTCTGTTACAGCGGACCGCTTTTAAGACCATTTTGCACACATACAACAATACATTCAGAAGTTTTAATGACATTCTTGGCATTTAGCTACCCCAGTATGAAACAAGATTGAATACATAGCATTTAGCACCACGGACATCGTGGAAAAAAAGAAAAAAGTCATGTAGAGGTAAAAGAAAATAGCAAATATTCAGGAAAACAAGGTCAAAACCAGAAGGAGCCTTATTCTGCACTCTTGTTTGGTTTAACAGAACTCTCAGTGGATGCGTGTATATTGTTGATTTCATCCAGAGGCTGGAAAAACGTATTCTTTTCAACCGTCACATTTTCCCCATACAGTATATTCACTTAGACAAGGTTGTAAACTGCCACAAGATGGAGCCCAAGCATCTCTCCTGGGCCGACCACCTCTTGTCAGTCACTCTTATGGAAACCTGTGCAGTTCGATCGCAAGCGTCCTTGTCCAGGATGCCCAGAGAACAGTTGAGTATGCCTTGTGTCTGTACACTGTACTGTACACTTCGAGTGGACATGGAGACTGAAAGAGCGCTGTTTAGCAGCCAGTGGCCTGCCATTCTACGAATACCATGAGTAGGGAAGCGTGAACTGTGACGCGTGTGAGCTTTTCTGTGAGCGAGTCCAACAGCATTGTTGACACCTCAGAAATATCCACCAGTAGCATCGACGTATTGATTCAAGCCTCCCTACTGTAAACCGGGGTGTGAGCTCACACAGTAAATGAGTGCACACCTCGATCTCACGCCCCGGTTTGATACAGTGCAGGTGCTACCCTGCTCTGACACACGCACACACACACGAGAACAGACTTCCTCACACCTACATTCCTCTGTATTTCAACAATCAGACGCTTAATGGTGCACATACCATCCTCATAGTCTTGTTATTCCATCGTGGGTGTGTAATATGTCATGCTCTGGTCTATTGAACTCTCACACACCTTGGGGCAGCTCACAGAGTCTCCGGGCATGCCTCTGAACTGCTGGAGGAAGCCGGCGTACCTGGGGATACCTGCTGCATATTTACTCTAAAAATCGTTCCAGCTAAATGCGGCCTCATGTCAAATCAAGTCTGACTTACTGCGGGGGATGCATACACAAACCGTGCCAAGAAGCTCCGTTACCCTCGCAGCCGTCCGGAGACGGAGATGAATCGATCCTACCTGCATAGGGTATGAGTCGAGCGCAGGCTGTCTCCTACATGGAAATGAATATTTCATGTTCAGCGCTGGTGGAAGAGAGCCTGGCGTGGATTAGCCCGCTGCCTCCATCCCATAAATCCCCCCCTCGGTCCCACGAGGCCCCTGCCTGCCTGCCTGCCTGCCTGCCTGCCTGCCCGCCACGTCTGATGGAACCACGGCGCGGATTAAAGCCGTGCCCAGACTCGACGTGTCTGTGCGTAAAACGGGGGCCATCCCGCACCGATATGCTCCCCTTTGAATGAACCCGAAGCCCGAAGACGTCTCCGCCACTCCGAGTCCGAATCGTCGCCTCACCGGTCACGTCCAGCCGGGCTTCGGCCCGTGGCCCTGCGGGGTTTTCTTGGACTGGTTCCCGCTCTTTGTCTCCCACGCGGCTGTCCACAGGGCGACACGGGGCCGCGCCGCATGCTAACACGTTGTGGCATTTTGCCCGCCGCGCGGATGTCGGATGCCCTTTCCCGTCCACAGTGAGGCCGCCGCATCCTGTCCCCCTGGTGTACGGGCCCGGCGGTTGAATATGGAGATCCTGCACGTCCACCCTCTGCTGATCAGTTCTGGTGATTTTTCTCCCGGGTGCCTCCGACGGGCCCCGCTATTGACCGAGTCAGAGGTCAGCAGGCATTCTCGCTCAAATGAGGCTCCCCATGTGAATGTCATTAGCTTAATGTATCCCCATATCAAGATCGATCTTGTCATCGGTCTTGTGGAGAATTGAAGTTTTGATCAATTTCATTGATCTGAAATATTGTCAGAGAGGCAGGATTAACACGCGCGGCCGACTGTCAGCCTGGATTCAATCACAGTGAATCCTTCTGAGTTTCACATTTCACCACTGCGCAGTCGCATTCCCTTCAATTAGTAATGAATTACTTAATCCCATCGACTTCTGCTTTTTCTCTGAGCCTTGTGGAGTCTTTTGTCTACGTGGTGTAACTGAAGCCGGGGACACTGGGCCTCGAGCCTCCAGACACAGGTGTCTTTACGCTTCAGTCCCTGGAGACACAGCACGCACACAGTGATCTCAGTTTCGCTATTTGTGAGATTATCAGCATCTTCTTTAGACTCTTCTCTTTAATCACCGTTTCGCTCGTCTACGTATACGTCTCATCCACGTGTTTCACAATTCCTTTGGCTGTGACTGTATTTATAGAACCGTGAAACAACAAATGTCCCTGCGGACGGGCAGATTACCAAGGAGCGGGTGGCACTGTGCAACACTCTCCCTCTTTTCTTTATCAGTCCGACACTTGGACTCAACCCTCGAGTCCACACTTGACTCGAGCACCTCTTGGAGGGTGGCTTCTCATGGTGGTGCTCGGGACCAGAGAGTCAAGTCAGCTTTCAACGCAATAAGGCTCAGTGACGGACACTGACCTCAGAGCAGAGCACGTCTGGAATGGTTTTCTCCTCTATTTATTATCGTGTCTCTCATGTCAGGTATTTCGACGTCATGTTCTCCGAATAGTACGCTAGGATTTAGGCACGAGTCGGAATGTGGTGCTCGTGAACGGGCTGGGACTCGAGACCATTTCCTGAGGTTTCCCAGAGAAAATAAATCTTCATGGCCGTTCTCTTGTTACCATATGCGAAGGAGTGGAGCGAGTGATTCCTGTGGTCAATGAATGAAGAATGAGGTCAATGGAAAGGCACCGTATTGTACGTACATTCACATGTCTTTAGTAATGTATATATACTCTTTAATGATGGAGTAACAGCGGTGAGTGACACGGCGTGCCGATGCCATGTCTGATTTGATATCCTCCAAAATAAATCCAGGGATCGTTTGTAAGGAAAATACTGATTTGTTTCGAACACAAAAGTAATAATAGCGCTCTGTCAGACCGTCTCTGTGGGAGGCATGTTCTCAACACTCAATTTACCTCTTTGTCCATTTGTCACTCTGGCGTTTAAGTTGTCCAGGATCATTTCTGGGAAGCTCTCAGGAGCTCAGCCACTCTGCAGCACGGATGGAACTGCAGCAGCCTTTCCCGGAGCACTGATTCAAAGACATGCAGCGTCGGCCTCGGTGTCTGTCTGACAGCGGCAGCGTGGAGGAGGTCACCTACCGTCATGAATAATCCATCGGCTCCATTATCACTCACTCCGAGGAGGGCACCCTCAGCGCCATCCGTTCATTTGAGCTTAACAGCTCGGTGCTCCCGTTCCTCTGGTTGTGTAAGAGGTGAGGAACGTATCGGGGCGGAGCGTGGAGAGAGGCCGGAGTGATGCAGATCATCTTAATTAAGGGTCCGGGACGGTAATCTGTCTGGATGAGAGCTGTATGGAGCAAAGGTTAGACGGCAGGGAAATGTAGGCAATAACAAAGAGCTTTATGTAGAAAAATAAGACAAAACTGGTGTAAGATTGGATGCGGTGTCCACACTGAGGCAGGATGGTCTTTTCAAAGGTTTCTACGTAATGACTACGTATCTACTTTACTTCTATCAATGATCTGTTATCAGAAAGCAAAGTTACTTTCTGATAACAGCTCATTGATAGAACCGTCTGCCAAGCTGCTATGATTGAATCTGTTTATTTCTGTATCAGTGTCAAGTATAGGACTTGTAAGTGGTGTGAAGCCCGAAAGCGCTCCCAGTGTTAAAGCAAATCGTACTGTAAACAAGTCTGGCCACAGCCACAGTTGCGACTCTTTCATTTTCATTCACAGCGTAATGCTAATGTCAACTTTGATCAGCTACTTAAGTTCATCATATTCTCAGCCTCGGCTTAGCGGATCATGAGGCAGATCTGAGGTTCATTCATTTGGCGACTGGAAACGTGACAATCCATTTCACTGATTGTTTTTTTAGACCCGGCACGATACTCAGGAGGAAACCGAGGCTGGTATTCCAGTTGCCGGGTGGTTTAACCTGCAGCGTAGCATCGTGCCAGGGATGTAGCAGAATTTTATCAGCGCACGAGGGAAGGAACACCTAATCCCTCGCTGTTACACATTTTTCATACATAGTTTTCTCCGGGCGGGACTTCAATGAACGCCGGTAATCTACGACGGTAAACACAGCTGAGAAACAAAAACAGCCAGGGCTGCAGAGCGGCTCGTGCTGGATCGCGACGCGCCGCATCAAAGCTGTGCTGTTTGAAGAGTGCGACTGTTTGTTTCCCGTATTCGCGTCGACCGAGCACACAGTGTCAGAGTGCACCTGGCTGGGCCCAGCAGGGGAGTGCGTCATTACCCGGGGGGGGAGGAGCTGCGTTGTCCGCGTGCATAACGCCATCCCCGCACCGACGCGCTCTTAATCACCCCGCCATAGGAAAAACAGAAAGAAACGATGCAACATTCGTAACGATGTCGAGAAATGGCGAAACGGCCAAGCGCTCGACCTGACGGAGACGCAGCGTGTGCATGCGAAGGCCCCGCGCCCCCGCTCCCCTGCTCCCATTCACGCCCAGGCGCTCGCCATTCACCGCCCGGGCCATTCACAAAGCTCCCACGGCCTCCGCGCGCGGGACGCACGAAGGCAGATGCTCGAGCGCGAGCGCGAACGGCCGCCGGGGGTCTTTCTGAATCGGCGCGGCGGAAACGCCCCCCCCCCCCCCCCCCCCCCTTCTAAAAATAGCGCGGCGAGAGCTAAAAGCGGCGAGCGAAGCCGAGCAACATCATTCACTCCGTGCCAAGTCGAGCGTAAGCTCATGCTTAATTCAGGGGGAGGGAAAAGAAAGGGAAATTCATAACCCACACTTGCTGCGCCCGCCGCGCAACGAGCCCGCGTTGCGGTGACACTATTCCGCCGTCAGCTCGCATCACGTCCCGTTCGGTCCGCGCGCAAATGCGATTAATTGCGGGCCCGCGTCGGAGACTTCCACGGCCGCGGTCTGGAGTGGAGCCACTGCTCCGAGGCCTGATGGGGGGACGTGATTGCTGGAAGTGGCCGTGGGGTAATTTTGTCTTCTGCCCTCTCCGGCGACAGCAGGCCCGGCCACTACTGTGCCATTCATGTCCTCTCGGATCGCCCCTTCATTGACACGGCCCGGCCGACCGTGAAGCACATCTCTTATTCATTCCACATGGGTTGGCGGCAGTGAGGAGGAGGAGTAGGAGGAGGAGGAGGAGGGGGCCATCTCCCCTCGCTTCCTCCGGAACATGTGTCGGCGTCTTTAATGACACGCTAACACGTGTGGAGCCGTGCATCAGCGCAACAGCGCGACAGCTGATGGTTAGTCGGCTCCTCGGGCCCCAGCGTCCATCCGTCCGCATGAAAGAGGTGACGCTCAGGGAAGAGACAGTCAACTGTGGGAAACGGAGAGGAGGAGGAGGAGGAGGAGGAGAATCTCTCGGCTGTGTGACATCCACTCCGAGCAAACACGCTCAGCATCTCCTCTGGCCCTTTACATGATGAATTAACTCATAGATTAATTTGGAAATGTTGTCGGCCGTATTATCGGCCCATCCTTAATTGGCCGATTAAGTGTGGTGTGACTCAGGGCTACGATCGTGAGTCGCTCCAGATTTCCTTCCGGACATTTCTGTGTTACGTGTTGCTCATTTCTCACGATGAAAAACCCAGCGATCCAGTTATTTACGCAGTCCTCTTAACCGATCCGAAAACACAATGGTTAGTGCAGTTATCTCTTCTCATTATATGTGATTTCCTCCCTGGGCAAAGCGAACGGGGGCAAGCTGAAAGTGCGACTTCAGCCAGTCGCCCTGCATCTCTGTCGTCACACGCGCCACAGTGCGTAGCAGTCGTTGCTCATTTCGTTTCATCAGCGTTTCGTCCGTGTTTCATTCCCGTGGAATCCGGCAAACGGCCCCCATGTTCACATCCGGACACGATTTCGCTGGGAGCATGACGAATGTTTCACCAGGTGCAGTGGGAGACTGGTACGATATTTCCATCGCTCCGGTGAAGGTGCCCTGTGTTTCCATGGTGCGAGGCGGGCTGGAAAAGTCTGCGGGTGTCTAGATAGAGAGGTGAGAGATTCACAGTGGAGGTGCGATACTGCAGTCTGAGGATCCCGCTCCCACAGACGCCGTTCGGCCTCAGACGGATTTCCTCGGCCTGACCTCTGTTTGTGCTCCGCCCGCGATAATCAAGTCCCTCTTATCACACGTGAACATCGCCTCTCCCTGCAGCTATACCTTCAGTGAAATACTGCGGGAGCCAAGCGTTCCTGCAGAGAGCGGCCGCCGACTCTATCTGGAATGTGTCGACCTTGTTTCAAGATGAAACGTGGAAATCAAACAGGTTTTTGGTCGAACGGTCATAATTACATGTCTTAAACTGAACTGTCATTTTGTCATGAGACGAAGCGGGATTGATAATGATGTGTTACGCAGACCTTTTTAGATCCTCTCTTTAAGCTTTTAGACGTTGTTAAACTGTTTACAGCCATCACCCCCTCTGGGGTCAAACGCCTCGCAAGACTATTTTTGATCTCTTGAAGTACCAATGATTTATGACCCCCAGGCTGTCAGCTGTGCTCTCTCTGTGGCACGGCCAAACACAATGTTTGATGACATTCTGATCAACTGATTCATGCTGCATGTGCAACCGAGCACAGTGTAGAGACAACACATTTAATGTTTAACCTCATTACTTTCAGTGATTTCCAATGGCTGCATATCATGGTTCATTAGACTCTATCAACACTATAAATCTTTAAATGTGTTCACTGTGTTCACTTCAATGAGTACACTTGAAGTACTCATTAGGAATTTAGTGTTCTAATGTCTCAAGTTTTGCTTCTGATCTGAGAACGTAACAGACCTGATGTATTTTTAACTGGAACTGAAAGCTGACTTTTACTCCCCCTGAGCTGGGGGACTTTTCTTAAAAACAACGGGCGGCTGTGATTCACAAATGGATGCCGCCGTTTCAAAAATGGACGGCCTGAACGATGTCGCTTCTACAGCCAGAGCAAGCTGACACCTGGAAGCGTCGCATCCAGCGGCGGCTGTTCCTCGGCCTAAACTCACCCCCGCGCTTCGCACAGGCTCTGCCCTCCTGTGAGTTTAAGTGGCGAAGTGCGAATGGAAATTCCAGCGCTGGCTAGGACGGCTCCCCTCTTCCTGCCCACGCCCCGCTGTTTCCTGCCCGCTACAGGACTAGGTGTGTTGACTTTGAGATTGGAGCGTCTGACTTTGGGGTGCACGCCGGCTGCGACTGTGGGAAAGGGTGTTGCTCGGGCTGCTCGGTGACCGGACACTGACTCTTAAATCTGCAGCTCCTGTGTAATCTTCCCCCCCTCTCCTCGGAGTGAGGTCGAGGTTCCGTTTCCAACGTGGCCCCGGGCCTAATTAAAGGCCGCGCGGCCCACGACTCAAGCCTTCCTTTGTCCACTAATGCTGCTCTTTTGCGTGCGCCCTGCCCTGTCATAGACAAGTCCATTAGTCCCATTAGCTGCCACGTTAGGTAACTCTGGCCTTTCTGATGAAGGTGAGCGCACAGGGAGGCCTTTAACCGGCGACTTCCTCACTTCCTGTGAAGGTAAATATTATGTTTTTTTCCCCCCGCTCTCCAGAGCGCAGCACGGATGGAGCCCCGTGTCATGTCTGTGATGTGTCAGTGCGTCTGTAAACCACTCAGGTGGTGGGGGGTGAGGACTGCAAAGATTACTTTACGAACCCGGCCTCACAGACTCTTGCCTGACTGCACCCGAACAATACAGCAGTTCATTCCTGGAGCGACTCCGACCTTCTCTCTCTGTCTCTCTCTCTGTCTCTCTCTCTCTGATAAAAATCAACTCTTTGTGAGCCCCTGCAAAGGCGCGGGGAGCAGGAAGAAAGCGCCATCTCAAAAATAGTGCCCGTTTTAAAATAAAAGTCTTTGCGCAAATGCGTCTGACGTGACTCACCGGCGTGCACCTTTGACGCAGGAGGGCCGCGGACCAGCGGTACGCTGAGTATTTATAGGGCACTTTTCAGGTCTTTTGACGCCACGCAAAGTGCCTCTTACGACATGAGGCATCGTCCCTCGCGCACACGTCAACATGGTGCAACCGTGACTTGATTTCGGGGATCGAACCATCGGCCCTTTGATGAGCGGACCAACGCTCCCCCTCCTCGGTCCCCATAAACTCACAAGTATAAATGACTTGGTAAGGCAGGCAGTCATAGTGGCTACTTATGAGGAGCAGCATGACTCTGAATGGCGGTCTTTATTGTGGATAATGTTGGGAGGTGGGGGGGGTTCAGGCTCATTCATGCTGAGTGCCGTGTTTGTGAAAGAGATTACATGTAATATGCATAACACACAGAGCACGAGCGGCAATCACAACAAGTTTACGCTCTCGTTCAGTACTTCTAGTCTTCTAGCAGCACAATCCCCAAGAACAACCGCCCGAGGAGCAACACAAACTGAAGTGCAGCCCGTAAAGTGTTGACACGGCAGCGTGGGGCAAACAGCCTCGCTCGCTGACATCCAAAGCCAACGTTGTGGTTTCCAGACAAATTAAATCATCGGAGGGAGTGGTGATTGATACACAAGCTGTGATTAACAGTTTACGATGTTTTCCAGTGTCTTACGAGACCTGCATGGATGGGATGGTTTTAATGTGAGTCGAGTCTGTCGGACCGAGGTCAGGGCTCATAAAAAGCACTTTATTGAAGAAGTTTAACGTTTGCTTTTGCAGTGTGTTTGTGTGATTTTCTTACAGCTCCTCTGTCTGGGCCCCAAAAGTGAAGCAACTTATTAACAACTTGTTTACAACTATCTGCTTGATTTCACTATTCACAACACTTCTCTTCTTGAAGAGTAGACATCAGGATTTTCTGAGAAATGTCTCATCATATTCAGATCAACCTCCACATTCACATCACCGTATTCAGAGGACACCTCGGCATTCACATCTACACCAGACCCACTCTCCGTGATGCAGGGTGACCGAATGTGATGATTTATGCTTTTAGTAAATGCAACTGGAGACGTAAACATAGATCTATCGCTCTAACATGACTCATGGAAATGGATGGATCAACTTTTCAGATGCAGGGATGCAGGGATGGAGGGGTCTCCTGATTGGAGACCCTGTGCTAGGCCTGGCACAGACATGCACAGTGCGTGATGTGTTATCAGATGGCTAAATCTTAAGCTCATCTTAGTTACATAACAAACATTTTAAAAAATCGCCACAGGCTAGAGTGAGGCAAGCGCTTCATGAAAGTCTCCCAAAATAGATGGCAACTAAGCCCAAAATAAGCTCTTAGCAGAGGACGGATGTCAACTCATTTGCAAGTGAGGAGTATCCGATGGAAGGAAGAGAAAGTGAGACGGCATGCTGGTATGAAGTGATTAAATAAGTTTATTTGATTTACAGACATGTACATGTTCTATCAACCCCGCCGAGGGAACATCACAGTTCAGTTCTAGAATAATATCCTTTGATTTTTCTGACACTTCTTCTTGTATTGGCTTACTCTAAAAATAAAAATAACCTCTGGTTTCTGCTCAATATCAGAAAAGAAAGGTTTCTTTATACACAATTCTTGTATGACAAGAAATAGCACATTCTCAATACATCACTTCAGTGATTATTAACAATAGTTACTCAATACGAAGGACTTTACACTCCTAAGGGATCGGTGCTAAATCAACTAAATTTGGCAAAGTGAAACTCGATTCATGACCCATCTGACCAGAGCCAGCGTCCCCTCCGATGATGTCAGCACTTACTGTGAGCATGAAGTGACAGACCCCTGCGGGCAGGGGCTGTGAAGTTGATGCCAGGCTATGGTTCAAATAAATCCCTGAACATGAAAGTGTGCAAAATGGCTTGATCAGCTGTTCTTAAAAAACAAAAAACAAAAGAAAAAAAAACAAAAGGAAAAAAAAAAAACATTTCAAAGAGCTACAAAGATGGACGCAAAAGTATTGCACTCTCAACTTGAGACCGGTGCGCTGTCTCGAAAGCATCACATGGCATTCACTTTTGTGTGTTATATATGTGTATATATGAGCGTGAGATGTCCAATTCATGATCACAGTAAACAGGATGAATCTTAGTGATGTAAAAAGGTATTGTGTTGTTTCATTGTGATACAAAAGGATGAATAAACAACAGACATTTCTAAACCCGGTGACATACAACAAAGTGTAGTATACTCAAACATTAAACTTCCCTTTATAGATTATTCTTCATTATGGTAACAAACAAATAAATACATTGCATCCAAGCCATCATTTACAATATATTAAAGTTGCTGCGTGATATAGCTATATATATATATCTCTATTGTAGTTATTTAAAAAAAAAGCTCATTTGGTAACATTAAAAACAAATAAAACTGAAAAACGGAAGGTAAGAAGCTTAGTTCATTAAGAAGATGTAGGTGTGTAAACACATCAGGTCGGACAAAATCACATTCAGAGAGCCTCCACGCAGTTGGAGAGAAGCTAAAGCTAATGATCTGGCAACAAGGACACGGCCCACACAGCTCCCCACACACAGCCCGTGAGTCATACTCACACATCCATGCTACGGGAACCACCTCAGCATCTCTCGCTGCTCCCCCGCTAAGGTCAGCCCACCCCCCCTCCTCCTGTGTTTTCTCCAAGGCCTGCAAAGTGCTTTTATTCCCTTTCGGCAGAAGTTTGGAAACCTTCCACTCCGTTTGTGGCTTCAAGGTTTTAGCAAAACGCGTATTCAAGTGAAGAACGGTCCATCCAGTTAAGTTTAGTCTTTCTCTGCCCGTGCAGCCAATTAAGAATGACTCAAATGATCCTATAATCAAGGTGTGGAGAGATGAATCAAAGCCAGGCTTAGACTTTTGTTTTCTCTTCAAATCCCCGTCGATCTCGGAAGTAGAGGGGACTCTTTATCAGCTCCTGCAGTGACATCTGACAACATCCTGGTCTGGTTTCAAAAAGACGGATTCCTCGCTTATCAGTTATCGCCGATAAGGTCTAGCTATCAGCCCAAGTTAGGGGCGAAGAATTTCCTCTTCCTGTCTGGGATTTTGATTTCTCTGGGTAATAAACCGATGACTGTGCCTCTAGCTCCTCTCAAAGGTCCTTTCTTCTGATGGTGGAATGGGATATCTACAATTGCGAGAGGGGAGGGAAAGGTCTCTTTCGACAATGCCTGTTATTGTAACCAGCGCGGACCGGACTGGAATCCGTCATTACAAGCGACTCCGTCTCTGTGTGGGTCGTTGTGTCCAGAAATTCAAAACCCAACCATCAGCGAGCGTCCCCCCCTTTTAAGAGAAACCTGGCTCACTGATAAGGCAGTGTGGGTAAAAAGGTCGGTTTCCTCGCAAGAAAAAAACAACAACAACAAAAAGTTCGTATTGCTTCTCATGTACACAAAGACACGGGCGCTGCCCCGCGAGTTCAAAAGGGCAGCGCACTATTGACGCTCCGTAGAAAGCATGTACATCATAAATTATAAAATATATAGTCCAGTGTCTGCTTTTTAAAACCGCCCCGACCGCTTCATCGCCCCGACGGGACAATCGCCGGTGGCGACCTCCAGTTTCAAATCCGACATCACGCGGGGAAACGAAAGAATCAAAACATATAAAAAGAAGAAGGAGAAGAAGAAGAGGACTTCACGAGGAAGCCTGTGACAAAACAATGTGCAGAAATCTCTCGCCCCTGTCGTGTTCTCTGGCACTGTCTGCGCTGATTTAAGTGCTGAAAGCTAAAAAAAGAAAACCCCAGAAACCTCAAAAAACACGCGTGAGGGTCAGGAGAAACAGCTGCTGGCGCGAAAGCTCCGATCTTAAGGCTGATTCACTGACCTCGAGACAGCAACAGCTTTTTGGCTCTAGTGGGTTGGCGGCCATGTTGGCCCGCACAGAAAAACACTCGGAAAAACCCGTCCACCGCGTAAAAAAACCCGCCGCGTCTCTCCTGCGGCTCACGCGTGCGCGCTCGCGGCAGTCTGATGGGAGTCGCGCGCTCGTCGGCGTCTGCTGTCAGAGAGTTTACATTCGGCCGGCGCGTTGTCTGAGCAGGTCGTGGCGTGAAATGCGGAGCTGCTGACGCAGAGGTGTAGAGGGAGGGCCGACGTCGGGGTGGACAGCCGGATTTGGAGGCTGAATGTCGGGTCGTGGGGATGTCGTGGGGGTCGATGGTGGTCAGTGCAAAGTCCGAAAGGAATGTAATGACGCTATGGCACTTGGTGCAGATTGACAGCCGAAGTAACAGACCGTTGGGACAGACAGACAGACAGACAGGCAGGCAGGCAGACAGGCAGGCGGGCGGGCGGGCAGACAGGGCAGGTTCATGGTCAGCATTCAGTAGTATGGCATCAGGGGTCAGGGGCCTCCTCTTCCTCCTCCTCCTCCTCCCCAGGAGGTTCAGTGAATCGTGGCAGACAGAGGTGAGAGCAGGGGAGGGTGGGGAGGGGGGGGGGGGGGGGGCACCAGCTGTCGGCCTGTGATTCAGAGGCGTTGTCCGGGAGGGGCAAGACGCTCCCTCGGTCCAGTTCTGAGCGTTAAAAAAAAAAAAAAAGAGGAAGAGCAGCAGGAGACGGGAGCAGGAGGAGGAGGAGGAGGAGGAGGTGGGGGAGGAGGATGGCTGCGATGGTGACGGTGAAGAGACCAGGGCGTGGTTCTAAAGATGTGGATCAGCTGCCCCTGCATTTTCCATCTCCATTTTGTCATCCTTACTTCATTTGGTTGCTCCTTCAGACTGCTCCTCCACTGGGTGTCACCTGTATAGAGAGAGAGAGAGAGAGAGAGAGAGAGAGAGAGAGAGAGAGAGAGACAGAGAGAGAGAGACAGAGAGGGGAAACGGAGTGGTCAGACCCCGGCCTCGCCACAGGACATTCTCATGTAATTAATGTTGAGATGGAAAGCTCCTGGGCCATCTGTTGGGACCTTCCTGATAACGCCTGCACACTGTGACCAGCCTGTGACCTAAATATCTTCCTGCACACATTCCGACACGTCTCAGCTTGTTTGATGCAGACCCCCTCGCTCCGGCCCTCCCCCCGAATCGCCACAACGGGGCTGTGGGCCGCAGTAGCGCTCTCTCGGCGTCCCCGCATTGGATATCGATGTGTGTTCTGATCGAGAGACGAGGTCGACTGATGAAGGGAAAACACGTCGACGCGACGTGGCACTGCTGGGGAAAACTGAGCTCCTCGCTGGAGACCGGACCGTTCAGACGCCACGCCCGTGATCTCTTCAGATGGGATGAAAGGGATGGGAGTGCGTCCTGCTGTTTGTTGTGCTCTGTCATTACGGTGCCCTGGCCGCTCCGGTGCACAAGCTACCGCTGCTGCTACAATAGGATTAGCGCTGGGAGCTCGCAGAGCCGTGTCCTGAGCTCCCTCTCCAGCGCACACACACACACACGCGCACAGATGTGTCCAAACATAGGCACGATACGCACCCGCCCCCCTGCGCATCCAGAACGCAGACGCGCCGACGTGTTCCCGAAAAACAAACACTGGTGATTACAAGCGAGGCCAACAGCCTAAACAGGAGGATTATACGGGGCTCTGTTTTGTTTCATTAGCCGCGCATCCCACCCTCGCCACTTTCTCAGTTATCAGTGTCGGATGTTGCCGCGGGCCCGGCGGATTGTTTGGCGGCCAAACTTCCCTATCGAGACGCTCAAATGCCGGCTCGACACGGAGATAATTAGAGCTGAGGAGTCTTTGATGCGCGCGAGACTGGCCCGCCTCCGCTCGGCTGGAAACTCCAAATGAGGGAAATCTGCAGAGCCGAGCGAACTCTTCCAAACATTCCCGCAGGAGTGAGCCGACACGTACGCGCGCGTGAGGTGGTCGCCGTCAACCTGCGCCGCCGGCCGAGGATCCGGAGCGTTTGCTGAATGGCACGTTCGGAGAAGGATAACCACGTCCTCCGGGTCGAGCCGGCCCTGGCGGAGCTTCCTCCCAGGCCAGGGCCGCGCCCGGCGAATGAATGAGCGCGCAGGGCCAGTCGTGGGACGGCCCGCCGCTCGGGCGCGGCCTCCGCAGAGCGGGGTGAATGTGAACAGCCGCGGGCGGCCTGCTCCTCCTGCGGAGGGAGTTAATTGGATCCCGGTGTAAGCGATCTCTGCCCGGGACTGCATCACCAGAGATTAATAGCTGGAGATGTGCGACAGCTAAGGCGATTACTGCTTCTCTTCATCCTCATTTATTCAGCTGCCGTGAGTTTTCCCTCTCTCTCTCTCTCTCTCTCTCTCTCTCTCCAGATTCCCTCTCCTTCGCCTCCACTCCTTGTCAAAGCCGAACACTTCTCGGGTAATCCAAGCGTCCCCGGTAATCTACCGCCACACTTCGCAGTGTCTCCCGCGGGAGTCCCCTCCTCGGGGGCCGCTGGGCCTCCGCGGGGAGCGGAGAGGGCGTGAAGGGTGACCACCTGTCATCGGAGAGCGGCTGAACTGTGAACCGTATTGATCAGATTCAGTCAGATCCCCCCCCCATCCCCCCGGGGGGGAGGAAATACGGGCCCCTCCCCTGATTGGATTATCCTCCGAAAACACGTGTAGGAAATCAATCGCGGCTATCGCCCGGCGCCTCTCCGCGATTGAACGCGGCAGACGCGTCCCACGCCTGACTCCGGCGGTCGGCCCCCCCCCCACCCAACCTCGGGTTGAAAGCCGATCCGCGTGGCGGGCAGCCGCGTGGGAGCCTTTCATGTCGCCTGTCACTCAGCCAGGAGCGAGCGCCCGCGGCGGCGTCTTTGCGTGGCCGGGCCCATTAGCGGCATAATGGCGTGCCGCAGACGCCTTCAAAGGCCGCCATTACCGCGCCACGCAATGCTAATCAGCCGGCAGGGCGTTTTGAAGTCGCCGGAGATGTGTGATCCATTATTTTTTTCAGGCTCAGCGACGCGGGGATGCAGTTCTTCCTTCCTTGGTTGCAACGTTCAAGGGCGCTGCGGATTTGCATGTAAGCGTTACCTAATTGCTGCACGGGAAACACCTAAATTCCTCCACTGTCCTTCTCAAAGCAGGCAGCATTTGCTCATTGTGGTGGGCTGCTTCAGGAGTGGAGTTCATATTTTTATCTTTTATCAGACGATAGCCACATTGTGGTGGTGCTGCATGCGGCTGCATCTCATTGTCCACTTCCACTCCGTGATATATCACAAAAACCGTGGACCTTGAACACGCTTGACGCGGAAACGTCCAGGAGCTCCTCAAGGAATTTTACCGTCTTCCCTACTGACGTCCGATAGATCAGCAGGATGTCCCTGAGAGAGCGTTTTATCCCGCCATGAAAGAAAGAAACGTATGTGACGGCACCGGCTATTTGAAGCCAACGCCAGGGCGGGACATCTTGGATTTTCTGCCAAGTCGTCGCTTGCCTTGAAATGTTACAGGGAACCGCGACTGGGGGATCACACCGCTTCCTAAACTGAACTCTAACCGATGTGATAGAAGTCCCACACTCCTAGATTTCCAGGTTTTCACAATAGTCATTGCAAAATAGGAAGAGGATGTCATTAATTTGTCACCGCTCGTATTCTGACACTCCGCTCCACATGGGAGGGTGATGCTGGGAGGCGGTGATTAAAGCACTGACAGGGTGCACATTCATGACCCTTTTTTTCCACACTTGATGCACATACAGTATTTTCTCTCTCAAATATTTACAGGGCAATTACACCCAAGGGACGATTAGGAAGGGGTAGACCTTGACCTTTTGGCTGAGCGTGATAACCTTTACAAACAAGTCACAACAGATTCCTTGTCCCTCTAATCAGTGAGCCAGAGTTTAATCTTGTTATTCTTTACCAGCAACTCTCCACTGGCTCCCCATTGTCCTGCAGGGCAGAGTTGGTGAGCTGCCAATTATTGTGTCTTTTCCTTGCTCAGTTAATAATTAGAGCGCTTTTGCACCGCGTGTGTGAGCCTGATAAAGGCAGGAAGGCAGCCTAGGTCTCGATAAGACAGCGTATTATTTGGTCAAATAAACACCACCCTCCGAGCGTCTTGATGTTCCCTGAGCACAATGGGACAGCCAATGGATCCCAGATCCATCATCTGGGTGTCGCCTTGAGTGTCACATCCCTTCATTTGCGCTGTCATAAAGCTGTGGACAGCCCCTGGTCCAAGTCTCTTTTTAACGGCTGGAAAAAAAAAGCTCCTTTTCAGATCTGTGCAGCACGTAATGAGAGGAGCTCTGAGTGGTGCTTGCCAGGTAATGAGAGGACAGCCTATAAATGTTAATGTCTCGAGATGGTCCCCTTCGTTATCGGCCACTTAGAGAGCCCGTCGATGCGAGAAGCGCTGAGGTGTGAGAGCTGCTCTGGGAGGAGGTGGTGGTGGTGGTGGTGGTGGGGATTTACCTGGTCATACCTTGACTGTGGAGGGCGGTCGGGTCAGCTGGTTCAACCTGAGGGGAGAGGAAGGAGTATGAGAGATCAAAGATGCACCGAGGATTCAACAGACTCGTGAAAATCTTCCACCCCCCCCCCACCCCCGCACGACGCTTGTCATTCTCTCTACTGATCCACTGTGTGTGTGGCTTTGCCTTTTAATCACCACAGTGTGTGCCTCGGTCCCGCTGCAGGCTGCTCCGACCCAAACAGAATCTGTCTCCGTGCAGACGAGCTGGGGCCGCTGTCGCACCTCGCCATGTGTAAATGTGAACTCTCTCCGAATGCGCAGTTGAGGATGGGTGGGGGGGGGGGTGTGTGTGTGTGCGTGTGCGTGTGTGTGTGTGTGTGCGCACTGAACCTGAGCTATAAACGGCAACCCGGCAGCCAAAAAAAGCCAACAACCTAGAAATAATAGAGCACTCTTTGGGTCTGGAAATAGAAAAGCGCGCTCCAGTGAGTAACTCGTTCGGCTCCGCGCCTTTTATAAATAGCTCTGTGTATCTGAGGACACAGTCAAAGGGAGGGGGAAAAAAAAACAGCGGGGAAGTGCTGTGTAAAGTCAGGGGGAATTTAAAAATCGGGGGTGGGGGGTGAGGGGGGGGGGCGCTTTATGGCGTGAATGGAATCCAGAAATATCCCAGTCATGAAACCCAGGCCCAGTCGTACGGAGCCGTGGAGGCTGTCATCTCTCCTCGGCCTCCGGGGTGTTGTTCGCAGCTTGTTGCATAAGAGCCGCCGCTGTTTGAGTTTGAGGATTTTCTACCGCCGGTTTGCTTTAGCTGAAATGCACCTTTGTGGAGGCCCCCGGTACACTATGTGAGGTATGCAGCTATATGTTTGCCATGTTACGCTTGCGTATACACGGGGGTTAATCTGACAAGCTGGTGGATGATTAACCTATCTGCGGCCGAGGCACGAAGGTAAAGGGAATGTAAGCAACTAACGGAGACCAGTAACAAGGAGAGAGATGCCGAGATAAGGATCGTGGAGGATTCTACTGTTGAATGCCAAGAAGTCGATAAGTTACAGTGACAAAAGTTTATATACCGTGCTATGTGAAGCATCCCATTTGTGAAAAACAACTCCGAACCGCATGCGCTGCTCTGCCGGCCGTGCCCTGCAGCATGCAGAGTCAGAGTCGGGGGGGGGGGGGCTGCGGTTAGATGTAGTCTGAGTGAACGCGTGCCATCTGGCCACACTGGGCCGACAGGCACTAATGCGGTCAGATAGCCCCCACCACACGTTGGACCACAAACGAGCATCTATTCCTGGTCTTGTGTGACTTTTCCTTTAGTTATTGTTCTGTGTTTCTTCCCCTTTTTTTCCTGGCCGGGGTCCAGCAGAAGCCGCAGCACCGCTCAAGTGGCAAAGACACCCTTTAAAAACCGTGGATCGAAATTACACCAAGGGCCCATTGAGGCGCTTGACCCCGGGATTATAAAACACGGAAATGTGAGACACGTGCTTCCACGTTGTTGTCGCAAATTTCAAATTGCAGCTGCGATTGCGCTGGCCCGGTTATCGGGGCTGAATTGCAACCCAAATCTCTTAAATGTCCCTTGTTTGGTTTCGGCGTGGGAAAACCCAGCAGCCACCTCCACAGGGCGAGGACGGAGCGACTGGAGACAGACGTCAGACATCAGGCTGCCATCCCGTCTAAAAACATCCCTCATCTTCCACAGGAAGGAAGTCATTTCTGAGAGCGCTGGCACCGAGGGAACGCGTCGACGCGATAAAAAAAAAAAGTGGGGGAAAAAAATAGCAAGAAAGAAACAAGGAGTCATGCCTCGCCGTCGGAGAGAGGATGAGTGTGTTTGTTTTAGCCTTTTAAGGCCATGGCCCGGCCACCGTGGCCTGCGGGTTCACGTCTTTGGTGTGTGTGAAGGGGGAAAATATGAATGCATGCATGAGAGAGGCGGTAGCTGGTAAAAGTCTAAGTAAGCACACTTAAACAAATTGATGGCTAGAACAGCCTGTGTCAGCTCTGGGGCACTTTTAGCTGACTGGGGCTTTCTTTTTGGCTGGAGGGGCCTCTCTGAGAGTGGCACCGCTCTGGGCATCGCTGTCCCCCGAACACACGTCAGACACGTCGGGGTTGGAGAGCACGTCGGCATCCCAGACGCCTGCGCTCAGGCCCGGGATGCTGACACCCCTGGGTGCCCGCGCACCGAGTCGGGGGAGGACGCGTTGAAATATCGAAAAGAGCGGGTGACTAAGCGACAGATGAAGTATTGGCCAGCCATTCCAACAATGCCTGAGTCACTTACTGCTTCTCGGCCTTCTCCCGGTCGTCCAAGAAAAACAGCGCGGTGGCCAGGAAAAACATGCCCCCCAGGACGATGATAAAGGGGCAGAGCATGAGGGCGTAGCCCAGGCTGAGGAACTGCCACAGCGCTGACGTCGTGTAGCTCTCCTGAAGGGCGTCCGAGATCTGCACACACACACAACACACACACGTGGAGAGGAGAGGCGAGATTATTTCCAAACCAATCACCCAAGTTTAAGTCCTCAAAACATCACGCTCTGACACAAACGCGTTCTCTCTCTCCGAGCTCTGGCCGTTTCATCACGGCGACAGATAAAAGTGCGGTGATGTAAGATGTTTTTGATGTAAGATGTGATGTTTTTTTTCCCTTTTTCTCCTTTTTGAGGGATCTCGCCGCTAATGGCTCGCGTTGGCTGCCGGAGGGGAGGTGTGTGTGTGTGTGTGTGTGTGTGTGTGTGTGTGTGTGTGTGGGGGGGGGGGGGGGGGTCACGGTAAAAAAAACGACAGCCGGAGAACGGTGGGCGTGAAGTGGCCGCGTCTCCCTCCGCGTGGACCGTGGGGGGGGGGGGGTTGCATGCGGCAGATTGTGTGGCTGCGTGCACAGCAGGAGCTGAGGGGGCTTCTCGTGTGGATCGGTGTGTGAGTGTGAGAGAGAGAGATGGAGAGAGAGAGAGAGAGAGAGAGAGAGAGGGAGAGAGAGAGAGAGAGAGGGAGAGAGGGAGAGAGGGAGAGAGGGAGAGAGAGAGAGAGAGAGAGAGAGGGAGAGAGGGAGAGAGGGAGAGAGAGAGAGAGGGAGAGAGAGAGAGAGAGAGAGAGAGTCTCTGCAGCCATAGGTCACCCCGGCAGAAGACTGTACGTTAGCGTCAGCAGAATGAGATTCCCCGAACTGCTGACAGGCGGATGTGGGATGGAGGGAGCATGTGTGTGCGTGCTCTCGTGCAAGGTGCGTGACGGGAGGGAGAGATGTGAAATGAAACGCACCTGTGAAAGGAAAGCGTGCGTGCGTGTGGGTGTGTGTGTGTGTGTGTGTGGTCAGATTAGAGCTAGGTACTGTAAATTGCCTGCAAATGGCAGAGCGCAGCTTAGCTAAAAATACACGGTGAACCGCTGCATGTCTAATTATCCAGCCAGAAGGCACGTCTTGGTAGATTGCTGAGAGATTGTTCCTGGCGTTCCCCTGCCACCCACTCTGCCCGCAGCCATGTCCCACTCCCACAGTATAGAAAGTCCATTATGCGTCCCTCAGGGGATGCTAATGTGACAACTGCCTCTGTCTACGTGCCGTAGGAGGGGGATCTTGGATCCGGCTCAGGAGGATTTCAGACATGTACGAAGGCGCTTTTTTTTTTCTTTTTTTTTTTCTACATAACAGGAAGTGACAGCTATGTGTCATTTGGCCATCGCTTTCACTGGGACCTCCAAGCCGGTTTGACATCATCCGCAGGTCTGTCAGTGCACATCGCGGAGCAAAAAGCACTGACTCACGCGCTCACTTTCTCCTGCAGTTGCTTAGCAATAACCTCCGCTTGGGTTTTTCTATTCTTTTTTTTTGTAATCTCAAGATCCTTTACTGTTGCTTGTGCCCGTCTGCACGGGCGACCACGTATCTGCCCGCGCTCGGCGTGCGTCACCACCAGCCGGTCACACTCGCATGTGAAACCTCAGGCCGGGAAGTGAGGCACAACCGAGCTGTGACGCACAGCCGAGCGCTGCGGGCCCAGGCCGGGCCGGGCCGGGCCGCTCGTGGGTTTGAGGGGGAGTGAGAAACCCCCAGACGTCCAGCACATCACTCAGAGGAGAGTCCCGATCCCGGAGGCTGCTGGAGAGCCTGGAGGACACGCGTCTGACGTGTGTGTGTGTGTGTGTGTGTGTATGTATGTGTGTGTGGGCCGCATTATGTAGAGTCTTGTTGGATGATTGCCAGAGAAATCGCAGTAGACAGCTGTTATTTCCCACATGCAACGTTTACCATTGGAACTAAAGCCGGGACTAATGATCAATTATTAAGTGTTGAACACACTGATGCCAGTGGAGCAACTGTCTGCGAGGCTTTGTTTTTAGTATCGCTTTCTAAGGTTTTTCATTTCGGCGGATTGGATCACCTTCTCAGGGCCGACTGTTATGCCTCCAATCTGCTCCAGTCATCGCGACTGAATTATTCTGTGGCATCTTCGAAATGTGCCAATCGCTTGCACTTGCACAACATAAAGTGACAATGGCTTTCATTTGATCTGCCGAATAAATACGCTGCCGCCGCCTTTGAGCTGGCTTCACCTTCCCAGAACTGTTTTGTGTACCAGTGCGTGTTTCGTTTGGGCTTGCGTGGAGCTTGTCCGTGCCCGGAGATAACTCACTCTTCCTTTCATCTGGCGCTGACAGGAGTTGAACTTTTCAATTTGCGGGGGACAAAGACAAAACGGGACACTCTGAATGCCGCTCAGCAGACAGCTGCGTCTGCCGCCAGCCCGCCGGGCCCCGGCTGAGCGTCGGCTTGATCCGCTAATCAAAGCCTGCGCCTTTGTTAGCGGGGCGGCGCCACTGAGCCACGGGCACAACGACGACGCGCAACGTAAACGCGCGACCCCGAGGCGGCCCGTGCTCGGCCCGCACCGCAGCACATCGCAGAGGGAGAGAGCGGGAGGCCCTCCGCAGCGGCGTTCACGCCGCGATACTGCTACGGCATGTTTTCACTGTGCCACTTGCAGCCTCCTCTGCGGGTAAATGAGGCGCGCGGAGTGTGCACCTACGGAGTTACCTTTTAACTTCAGAAATGTTCGTTCTCCGCGCGGAATGACAAGAATGCTGCCCGACAGCCGGAGGTGGATCTTGTTTCACGCTCCGCTGAGCAGCGAGCAGCCTCCCGGACGCTCGCAAGTCCAGCCGGTGGTGGTGATGGGTGGGCGGGGATAGTGCTGGAGTGGGTGGATGGGTGGATGGGTGGGGGTGGGGCGGGTGACTGTGACCTTGGGAAGGACCCCGCTCGTCGTTCCGGGCCAATCGAGTCAAGTGGCGCGGGCGCCTCCCGGGAGCCGTGAAAATTTACTAGGAGACGCGGGTGACAGCGAGCGAAGAGGCGCGGTGGAATCGCAACTGCGCCCGCCGGCCTCCTGAGACGAGTGCTAAAAGCGCCTCTTGTACCTCACTTTGCACCGGCCCACTTTAAACGAGAGCCCAACTGGTGTCTGAATGCATCCTGTGTACGAGTGGGTAGCTGCCTGGGTTAGGAGGGACGTGCAGCCCTAAGGGGGGAATACCTTAACAATATTGCCCCCTCCCCCGCCCCCTCACAGCCTGATCACGGTGCAGATTCTTACCCGGCCGATCAGGTACGGGCTCCCCGCGTCGCCCAGGAGATGAGAGGTGAAGCTCTGGAAGGCGACCGCCGTAGCTCTCCGAGTGGGGATGACGACAAACTGCACAGGAAACGGGGAGGGGGGAGGGGGAGGGGGAGGGGGAGGGGGAGGGAGAGGGGGAGGGGGCGAAAATTACATAACGTCATGGACCGTAAGATCATTTGGAAACAGGGCTGGACAGATTCACTCATCCATGTTGGAGCAACTCCTGGAGTTTTCAGTCATGCAGACACAGTCTCACGTGGTCAGATCAGACAAAACACACCTGTCACGCAGAGTCTCTACATCCTCGCCACGCTCTCCATCCTTGCTGCTCATACACTCACGCTGAAAGGTTAATTCCATTCATCTCACTCAGCCTCCTCTGCTAACACATACATCAGAGCGAGCCATTTGTTTCCATGAGCGCCTTATAAATCAATGTAAGGACGGCGACTATCAGCCCCGCCCGAGCCGCAGCCAATGGGGTCCGCGCTCGCTCTTTTCCCTTACAACCCGGGGCTGTCTCTGATTGGATGACTGCTACTTAGTTTGTTGCAGGAATTTCCAGTGACCCGGTGGATAAGTATAGGCTCTCTGTACTTACCATTAAAATGTCTGCTGTTATGGCCCAGTTCAGGAAAAGCAGTGTTTCTCCGATAAAGATGCAAACCTAGAACAAAAAAAAAAAAAAATCAAAAACAAAAAAAACAAAGAGGCGAGAATGTCATTTAGTGGTGCTAATTACGATCTGCCAATTCCCTCGGCACAAAAGACTGACACGGAGCCAAAAGAGGGAGACGCGGACATTTCTACCGTGTGTGAGAATCCACTGCTGAATAAAAGTGCTCTGGTTTCTGCGGTGGAGAGACATGTTATTACACTGTGGCTCAATTATACGTGGAGGTGCAGGCCTTCATTTTGGTCCCACTGAGCCAAGCGTTTAGCCTACAGGCTGAAAAACAACTCCGGGGGGATGATAAGGGTTGTTTATTCCCTGCCGAGGCTACATATTAAACATGGAAACATTCAAACACTTCTTAAGTTTAGATCCAGCTGCGACTTTCTTATTTATGTCTGTGTAATCCTAAAATAACAGAGTGCGCGGAGGGTGCACTGCACGCCGGCTACTATACTGCTACCTCCTTCGGCTCCACAGGGATTCGGTTGAGAGAGGAGGGGGGATCTTGGTTTATCTGTACTGCATTGGGGGGTTTCATCTGGCACGATGTGCGTGATGTGTGTTTCCTGAGCTGAGCTGAGCTGAGAGGAGTGGCCGCCCCCGTGCCAGTGTGTGCCAGGCCCACAGTGCAGGGCAGAGAGCCGCAGAGGGAGGCCTGACAGCCCGACATGTGGACAAGTCTGCCGCGAGAGGCGCGAACCAGACACCGTGACCGACATGTTGCCTCTCGGAGGACAGGAGCCCGGCCTTTTCCCTCAGATTAGCCGCGTGTTGACGAGACAACAGCTGCAGGGGGGGTATGGTGGGGGGGTGGCCCTCCCTCCCTTCTCCCTTCCCTCTCCCCTCCCCTCCCGGCCATTACAACCACTTCACGCCTTATAATGTGACACATCTGTCAGTGCGTCGCCGTGAAACCCGAGTTCATCACTTACAACTGCTGCCGGACTGTACAGTGATTTAATCTCGGTACAGTGGAGTGCTCAGCCTCCTGCACCCTTGTGTTTTTGGAGACACAAACTACAAACTGGCGGAGGCAGAAACGCATCGTCATCGCTGAAAGTCTTTTGTCTGAGGACCCAGTTGCGCGGATTAGCAGTCCGGTAATTAACGTGGATGCCGGTGCACTTCAGGTCTAATTGGCTGAGTCATGCCTCTGTCAAATGCCTGATGAATGTGAGCCTCTGACCCCTCGGGAGTTCACATGAATTTGAAGTCGTTAGATGAAAATAGCCACTTCACACCCGTGATTATCTGCCGCGTTTTAAGAGCTGCTTTGCCGAGCAGCTGTTCGGCCGCACCGGTTATTTGTTTTTTGTCCTTTCATATCGACGTGGCCTCTTATCTCAGTTTAATAAGAGCATTAGCTGTCCAGTCATTAACCTCCTGAGCGCGGATGAAGCTGACATTCTCGAACACGCCTCCCCGCAGTGGGTAAAGTCCAGAGGCCAGACACTTGTCCGCCTCTGCCAAGGTCACATATTTAGGATACGAGGAGCCAGTTTGTTATGCTTCCTTGCACACATATTTTCCAGCTTTGCCGGCTTTCCAGCACTATGGCCGGCCAACTTGTTGAGAGTCAGTTCCTATCCCTTTGTCTCTGATAAGAGTGAGAAATCAGTGCGTGTTGAGTTCACCAGCCCACAGTGTATTGTTTCAGGCCGGCCCTTGTTAAGCTGCGCCCTTTCCTGCTTCACGGGGCACCGAGCAGCTCTCTCGGCATTTGGCCCGAGCCTCTTAACTTCTGGTCAGATTAGCTAGTGCAGCCTGAGCAACCTGCAGCAGCTCCCCAGGCCGTCTCAATCCCACCTGCAATTAGAGCCATTCATGACGCGGCCCAAACAACACCCACCGAGTGCCCCTGGCATCACGCGAGGTGTCCTCTTACTGCTTTATTCCTGACGCCCCACCCATCGAGCCTCGGCTAAGCCTTCTCTTGTTAGATTAGCGGCCACACTTTCCCTTTCAACTTCCCGCCCCTCAGGGCTCACGCATAACCAACACGCTGACATCACTCGGGACACTTTTCTCTGCAAAGCTGTGACTCCCCGTGGAGACCATCGGGGGGGATGGCGGCACGCGGCTCTTACGTAAGCTCCGATGATGTTCTTCTTGGCCACCACGAAGATGAGGCAGATGAAGATGGCCGAGCCCAGCATGCTGACGGCGCACACCAGCGGGTCGGCCCGCTCCGTCTTCTGTCGGCAGAAGCGCGTGGTGGCCGCGCCGATGACCACGCCCAGCAGGCCCGTCACGCAGGTGATGGCGCCGAAGATGAAGCTGCGAAGCGAAGAGGGACGCGTCCTCGTTAGCTGCGCTGCCAAACGGCGCGATCGCTAGCGCTATCGCTAGCGATCGCGCAATCATTAGCGCCATCGCTAGCGAGTCTAGTTCATGGGCTGTCACATGGCGGCAGCCACTTCAAAGCCTTAGTTTGGTGTTTGCTTCGTCACCTGTCCGTGCTGCTGCAGATGCCTTTGGTGCAGGGCTCGGCCGTCTTCTGCACCACCTGGGCTCGGGCCAGGTACACAGGAATCCACATACCGAACGCACCTGTGGCAAACGACACCGCCGCCGACGCCAGGGAGGAGAAGACGTAGCTCCGGCTGGAGAGAGAGATAGAGAGAGAGAGAGAGAGAGAGAGAGAGACGCACACATGAAATCAAACCAGTTATTATGTTCTGTTTGCAAAGAGGAATAAAGAGTAAAACAATCACGTATTCTCTCTTACGAAGCCTCAAACAATGCACTTGGGATGCTCGGGAACACTTCACTTCAGTAAGTAAACTCCGGCTCGGGCTACGTTATATCAAAGTTGAGGAAATGAGAATTTTAAGCAGCTCTGGCGCGTAATGGTGACTGCAATGAGGCGCAGTTTAAAGCTGACAGTTTTATGTGGCAGACAAAAATACCAGAGTGTGTGATTTTTCACATTTCCATAGGTGGTGACTGTGGGAGCCTGAGCGCGGCTGAACGTGTCGGGGGTAAATACGCGGTTGCCCTCCTAAAATAAGCCCCATAAACCCGCGCGGCTACATTACAGTAGCTACGCGGGGTTTATAACACTTTTTCCCCGAGATATGTAGTCCGCAGCTCATATAATAACAAGGGCCCACAGTGTCATGGGTGCAAGGCTGCCCTCGCAGCTCAGCAGCTCCGCAGAGTGCAGGCGAGCAGATGAAGCTGCTTCACTGTGCCTGCTGTTGACATTTCCACGCCTCCCATGACCAATATAAAAATACCCCACATATATATCATGCCCGTCGCCTGTCCTTCAACGACTGTGAGCCCGATTGTGAGCTTGTGTGCATGAATATGGATGGTTCTGGGGGACGCCTTACTTCTTGGCCAGCGCCTTCATGTCACAGACCCAGGACGTGCGCGTCTTGATGCGTCCTCCCATCTGATCGGCGCTGCCCCTCTTGGGCTCGGGCACGAAGACCAGGATGAGGGTTCCAGCGGTGATGCCGAGGACCGGGGACACCTGGCGGGACAGGGGACACGTCCGTGAGCTCAGGACGGTGGTCACACATGATGTTCAGACAGCAGAGCAGGCAGCACAAAGAACAGTGTGTTTACAAGCTGAATGGATGGCCACTGTGTTTGTCGATACGCCTGACATCCTATACAAGCCCTCCGGAGCTGAGAACATTCCCTCTGCTTACTCTATTGGCACCATGAGTGTGCGTGTTCATATGTGTGTGTGTGTGTGTGTGTGCTTCCATATAGGGCTCTAAAGGAGCTTTTGGGCTTTGAGCGCTGCTTTGTGAGCTGAGGTGAAAACCTCATAAGTGGCCATCTGCTGCTACGCTCACTGTCATCTTTTATGGGTTATGAGGTAGCATGTTTGTGCATGTGAGTGTGTCTGTGGAGAAGGAGGAGGAGGGAGGGGGGGCAAAGACAAAAGGCAGGATGTGGGGTGTGTGGGAGAGGTTTTGTTAGAGCGATACAGATTGCTCACAAAAGCAAAACCAATTTCGTCTGTCGGGGGAAATTCATCATATTACATTTTGTGGCCCATTGATATTCATAAACACTGCTGAGAAACATGCATGCATGTGTGTGTGTGTGTGTGAAAGAGAGTGTACCCTCAAGTTTCCCCTTGATTAATAGAGTCATTCTGAGTCTAATGTGGCTCATAATGCAGCTCAGAGCGCTGGTTATATGAGGATTTCACCATCAGTGATGGTTTCCTTCCCCTGCTCTGCGTCTTCCCCACCCGGCTCCGCATTTGCATCCAAATCAGAAAATGTGTTTTTGGGACGGGTGGGGGGGTGGAGTGACAGTTTAATGGAAAGAAAGTAAATATCTGCTTTTCTTTCTCCTCGACTCTTGCCCTCATTTTTCTTACGAGGAATCCGCGACACTCGACCCCGAACTCCCCGAGGGCCCGTCATGCACATCCTGTATGAACGGCTGGCAATCAGACAGATTAACCGGGCCGCAGCTCTGTGTCTCTGGACACCCCCCTCCCCCCCCTTGTTCGCCCTTATCGTCCACATTCTTAGACGTGGAAGGTTGCTGGAACACGCTGGGCAAAAACAAGCGGAAGCGCCGCGGTGTTTTTTCCTTAAGACAGGATGCCGCTGCTCAGAGCCCGTTTCATGTATCGCCCCTTGTTTTCCCTCGCATGCCACACCGGTGATTAATTGGCTTCCAGATTGTTTTATTGGAATGTCATTGTGGCTGCCGTGGAACAACCCGCCCCGCTCTTTGTGCGTGTTTTTAAAACGCCATGACGAGAAAATAAATGGACGTCCTGTTTCCTCACAGCCAGCGGGCTGCCACGTCCAGGGATCTCTCAGTGAGGCACGCCGAGAGAGCACGCTTAATGCCTTCCAAAAAATGTCAGTGGCCTCATAAGACGAGTCGGGCTGTGATTTGTTTGGGGTGGGGGGGGGTTTAAAAGCTGACCCTGAAGCTGGTGACTCCTGCCACGGAGGCCTTTCTCCCCCCCCCCATTACTTCTGGTATGCCTTATTGAGGCGTTCATTGGGCGGTGTTTTGTCTCACCTTCTCTGCAGAGTCCCACTAAAAAAGCGCCGTGACAACGGTGATTTATGCTCCCGATTTAACACCTGCCTCGGCCTCTAAGGCGCGCCGTCGGTGTGGGGGCCGCACAGAAACAGTCCGGTCAGGAGGTCCTTTTCTCTCCTCTCTTAACACTCTATCGTTGTGGAATATATCTCAGCGAAGTTTCGCCGGATAAATTTGAGATGAGCTTTTAATGAAAGAGATCCAGCGCTAATGCTTTTGGAACTTCTCGGAGGCATTTTGGGAGCCAGAATGGAATTAGCAACGTCTGCCAGGTCCTCTCTGCATTCTTCTCCACCCTCATTTTCTGCTCATTTTCACTTCTTGCAGGTGCATTTTTCCTCCACGTGGGCAGAGTCTTCATCACAAATATTCATTGTGGCTTGGACATCGCATCCTTTCCATTCACTTGTATTGTTCTCGTTTGTTTTTTTAAAGAAACACAATGAAGGAAACATGCCTCGAAGTCCCTGGAACACTCATTTACTGAGCGTGCTGAGCCCCTCCCATGAGGTGCCACTATTGACGGAGCCTTTTAACCGCGCTTCATTAAGTGACTGCGCTGAAACAGACTCCGCGCGCAGGTTGAAGAGGCACCGACGTCTTCTTCATTTCAGCGAGTGCCACATTGATCCTGCCTGACTGGAGGCGACCTCGGCCGGTTAAGTGCAATGAAAAATAATCGTGTTCTCAGCAGCCCAGAGAGGAGCGGTCGGCAACAACCTTGCTCTGTAATAGAAATCCACTTTTCTGGGCAGGAACCATCGGGTCAGAACTCCGACGAGATGTTGAGGGAGTCTGACGTGAAAAGTTTGAGAAACATTTTGCAGAACAGTCTCCGCATCGGGCCGGAGGCTGAGCTGCTGATGTGTGTCTGTGTGAGATGTCCAGCCTTGAGCGCTCCCTGTTCTGTCACTTCCCACCAGTGTCAGGGCCTGCTCAGCCATGTGACCCCCCCCCGCCACACACACACACACACCATCCCCAGTGCTCTGCCACCACTGACCCCTCTGACCCCAGATCTGTGACAGGCCTCCCCAGCAGGCCCGGCAGGATGTTTTCGTGTGCACATTTAGAGTTAGAGATGATGATGATGAGGATGAAGATGATGATGATGATGATGATGATGTCCTTACCCTCAGTGCCCAGTGCCAGTCTCCTGCTGCCATCTTAGCGCTGGAGCCCAGGATGTAACCCAGACCACTACAGAGAGAGAGAGAGAGAGAGAGAGAGAGAGAGAGAGAGACAGAGAGACAGAGATCACATACATTAGCCCTGAGGTGTCTCACTGCGCAGTGCATATGTACATAAGGTGTGTGAGTCAGTGTCTGCTGTTTGAGCTCACACCTACACTGCAGACACGCTGCTTGTAGCGTGATTAAGGCTGCGCCGGGGGAACCTGACATGCAAGGCTTGCGACAGTGGAGCTGATCAAAGCGCCGCTAGCGCCTCGCTCGGCTACTCGGTTTATTTTTGGACGTGTGACTTGTGCGCGCAGTCGCCCAAATGCAGGTGCAAAGCTACCGCTCCGCACTGCAGGGCAGCACAGCGCGGCGCTGGCATGCAAACGCTTATCTGGCCCATGCTAACGCTAATCTGGCCGAGGGCTTGTGCGTTGTCCCCCGCGTGATCGGGCCCTTCCGCTTCCAGTTTAAGGGTGTTTTTGTGTGTCATAAATAAAAGTGAAACGCTTCGAGGGGGATTGTTGCTGGATCATGTCAGATTAGATAAAGTAGCCCCCCCCCATGCGCAGTAGTAAGCCTCCGCCGCTGGATAACATCAGCGTTTAAAGGACAGGAGGATTTGAATAGTGAGGGGATGAGCGGCAGAGGAGTGACAGCTGAGTATGTGAGCGTTATCTTCTCCACCCGAGCAGTGGGAGATAAAGAGCTGATGGGTCCGCCTGATATTTCTCTTAGTGAGCTGAGTGAGCCGAACTACATCTGAAACAGTCGAGAGCAGTCAGCGAAAGCTTTGATAACCATCGAGCATTCCAATGAAGAGACTCAACGTTTGCTAATTCTGCCGTCGCAGATCTCGGGCTAGCTAGGGAACTTTTTGAAAAAAAAAAAAAAAAAGTTTCCCTGGAGTTAGTCAGAACCGGTCAGTCGGATTTCCTCGTTTGACCTCTCTGATCTTGTTTGTCTGCATGTGCGTAGCCCCTGGTCAGAGATGTTGTTTTCCATTACAAAAGCGGGGCTGCGGCAACAGCCGGATGGTTTTACAACGTATACAGTGGGCTCTTATCAGCAGAGGCTGCTACAGGGGCCAAAACGTGTTGAACTGGTTTGACACACGCATACTCACACATCTGCACGCTCACAGCGAAAGGTGGAAACAGTCCACGGTTATGCCCCCGTGATTGGCTCTCCAAAAATAACATAACAGGGGCAGTGTACACAGGCTCAGACAGCATATGATATTTCCAGTGGGTGACTAACGGCTAATCTTATCAGTCCACCCAGAGAGTGTTTGGAAAGTTCAACACCCACAATCAAGCCGGGGAATGAAAAATACACTCGGATCAAACGCCGGCGTTACACAGAAGCCTGTCTGAGGGGGCCACGTTTGATAATCACGGGGGTGGGGGGAAAAAATGAGGGCAGGGGAATCCATTTCCTGCGAATCCAGTCTAATTCCTGAGGTCATTTCCTGGAAACGGTCATAACAACCTCAGTAAAGACAAACAAGTGGGGGACTGGATAGGATGTTGACTGCACTTTTCAGAGGCCCGCTCTTCTACCTTCTATTGTCTGTGTTGCCGGGCAGTCCGCCGTGACCCAAACATTTTGGCAGCTCATAACACCAGCACTCAGGGCGCTCTTTAGTCTTTCCTTTCCTCATTTGTCCGACTGCCTCCGACATGCCACTAAAAACCTGTATGATTAGCAAACCCAATGACCTATATAACCAAACATCGCTGTGGTTTGCTCTGCAATAACAGACAAGTACAGTAAGGGGGATGTTAAACACACATTATAGAGTTGGAGGGACTGCAGCACATTTCCCTTTTACTTAACGTCCCCCTGATTGTGACTGTGAGTGCCGGAGATGGAAAACTGAGCCGACGTGCATGCTGCTCGCACAAGCCTCTAGCGGCTCCCGTGCTCTATCCTCTGGCACATTCATCTTTTATTACCCGGCTTTGTTTGTTTTCTCCCTCTGGCCCTTTTTCTGATTGAATGAACTGAAAAGGCTGGAGATTTGAGCTTAATAATACCACCTCCCCTCACAAGCTCGCCTCACATCTCCAAAACCGCCTCCAAGCCTGCTTTAAGGCTCATACCGCCAATTGCGAGCTGTGCCTTTTCTCCTGAGCTCTTTGTGTGACACCCTGTCCGAGAGAGAGTCAGATAGGAACTTCTCACCGTGACTACTTCAATCATCTACAATAACTTCTAATATTTTGGGCTCTTCACTGTGGTCTCATAAATGTGCGCTTGAACATTTCCCAAAACACATCTTGTGATTTCCCTGCGTGCCCGTGTGCTTCTCACCTTCCAAGCGGGATGGCCAGGTAGAAGACGGACAGCATCATGGTGCGGCTGTTATTAGTGAACAGGTCTCCTATGATGGTGGGGGAGATGGAGGAGTAGCTGGACTCTCCGATCCCCACCAGACCCCGGGAGAGCACAAACAGCCAGTAGTACTGCAGAGAAACAGAGAGACAGAAAGAGAGAGTGAGAAACGCTGTCAGGACTTCCTTCCCGTGTGCTCTATCGCCCCAACGTAAGACCCAATTTTTCTTAGCCAGAAATCTTTCTTTCCCACCAGCTTTTTCATTAGAGCAGACTTAACCTTTCCTGATCCAGCACTTAGATCATTTATCTGCGGGATAATCAGCGGCACTCCTAAAACTGAAATACGGGACCACACAATGAATCAACAGACACTTCACGCTCCACGTCCCAGGTATGCGGTGATCTTCCCCAGCTCGCTCCCACGGTACCGCTGCATCAGACGCGGTCACCCCAGCGGTGCTGCGCCGACGCCGTGCACGTTCAACGCCACCTGGCGCTTTCCAACCACTGTGGCCTATTGCCGTCCGTCAAGGCGCTAATAAATAAAAAAGATGAAAGGGTCTAATAGGAGCACGCAGGGCGGTGGGGGCACCTGTGTAGGCAGCTGGATTGTTAACTGTTTCCATGGCAACTACTACTTACAGTGCTGGGAACACACTTGCACGTCTGCTCGGGAAGCTGCAAATAAAATCCGGCCCCCCCCACTCGCCAAACCGTAAATGATGGCCACGTATAGACGCCGTGGGCGTTTCCGACCTTTAGCCTTACGTCATGTACTTTTTTTTTTTTTTTAATCTCACTATAAACATTTGGACCGCTATGGACATCTCTGCCATTAAGATGTTCGCACATTTGCAGGAGGAGCAGATCTGAGCCGAGCTCTCAGCTGTCACTCCAGGCGTCATGCTGCTGGATGGGACATCGTGTCAGGGGGTCACACACACACACACACACACACACACACACACACACACACACGCACGCACACACGCACACACACACACACAAACACACACACACACACACACACACACACACGCACACACACACGCACACTCACAGCCATCAGGCATCCTGCAGCGCAGGCACAGAATGCATAGGAAGAAGAACACACTGCAGAGGCATTTACCCATATTATTTTCAATTATATGTGTTTACACTCCCACTAAACTGTCTCTTCCGTCTTTTGTGCTAAAGCCCCTGTGAGCCGCTGTGTTTATGACGGACCGCAGCGTTGGAATGGCTGTGTTTGCTCCATTACTTCCAGCGGTTTAACGGCTACTGTCTCTGTGTAATGGGCTTTAATTTAGTGGGATCATGAGGGGCGACTCAGAAACTCAGTTTTCAGAAGCTGGAAACAGGTTTTAGCGATTGTACAAGCAGAATGAAGAGTAAGGGAGACAAATGAAAGTTGTGGAAAACTGTTCAAGAAAAATTTGTTCCCAGCCTTGCTACTGGCTCTGCAGCAGTATGTAATGAATGACGTGAAGTTGCTTTGAGCTAAATGCTAAATATGCTTCCAATCACAATTACATTAGTGGAGGCCACACATGTCTTTATAGCTGTCCTATAAACCATGAGGGATCATCAATCTGGGGAGCCAGCTATCGGTACAACAATACTAACTCAATGGTCATTATCCTTGTCTCAGCCTCTTTATAATCAGGGGGTGGAGGTGAATGGAATGAGTCATGCTTCCAAATGGACGCAATTATGAATAGGCTAAAGTGTTGCAAATTTCAAGCGGCCGACACACACGTGACACGTTCCCCGACAATGATCTGGATGCGGTCACGCGGAAAAACAGCGGTTAATTTCACTGCGTGTCGGTGGCCAATCTCTCTTACGCAACATCTTGACTTCCCTGTCTGCGGCGAATGCCTCCAAGATGCCCCCGAGTGTGCCGCATGCGTAATGATAGGACGCGGTCGTAAGTGGTCATTAACATTTCATCGCGTGTCACGTCTCCCGTCTCTCAAGGCGGCGGCGTTGCGTAACGGGCAGCCGTCTCCTCCTCCTCCTCCTCCTCCCCGAGCGCGCCAATCAAACGGGACGCGTCCCGCTGGCCCGGGCGGCGGAGTCGAGGTCCGCCCCTCGCCTCCTCGGCCCTGGTCGGCCACGTTTGCCAGCGAGACGGAGGCCGTTAAATTCAGACGGAGCCCCCTGCTTAGGCCAGCGGCTGCCATCTCGTCTCCTAGCAGACAGGTCTGCGTGTGTATGTGTGTGTGTGTGTGGGGAGGCTGAAGTGATGGGACGCCCTCCTGAGACCACCGGCATCTCTCAGCTGTCATCCTGCGGCACAGCTCCGGGCTGACGGGCCTCGGCGGTGCAGGGGCTCAGTTAGAGACTGAGACGGAGCTGCATAAATCGCACCGACTCCGCTCCTAATGCCACACATCCCCGGCACTGAGAGCTCTACCCCCGCGCACGTGCATGCGGCGAGAGTAACGCGGGGACGTCTCTCGGCGGGACGGCGCTCCGCTGCATTATCACCCCGCAGGAGACGGGCTGTTGTTTGACGACACCCTGCTCCTGAGCGCACGGGGGGGAGCTTCTGGAGATACCAGATCTGGATCCACTTGTCAAAGGGCAGCGAAAACAACAAAGCCTTATCTTCTAAAGCGTTGTAATTGAGACACGTCTGAGACACGGGTCTTCATTAGTTGATTGGCTGGTAGCCAGGGAGAGAGACAGAGAGGCAGAGAGAGAGAGAGAGAGAGAGAGAGTAAGGGGTTGAGGGAGAGAGAAACACATAAAGAAAATCTACAAAGGCAAAGTGGGTGTCTTGACTTAACAAGCGAGTCATTTCATTTCGCCGGGCCTCAACGTCGAGCATGTCCCCGCCATAACACAATAATTAGCCAGTGGGTGTGTAGACGTTATCCCGGGCCGCCGCAGCCCGACAGAGTGACTGCTGCTGCTCTAGCCGGGGCCGGGGCCGGGGCCCGGGCCGGTGCTGTGCCGTACCTCTTTGCTGATGAAGGAGCTGGACAGAGTTACAATGGACCAGAAGAAAATGCCACAGCTCAGGATGACCTTTCTGTTGCAGCGGTCGCCCAGGTAACCGAAGATGGGAGCTGCCACCATGAAGCTGCAGATGAAGACTGCGGGAGGAAGAGAGAGAGAGAGAGAGAGAAAAGAGAGACGTTACCTTGGCAATAGTGCCGGGAGAGTGACGGTTTCTGACACAGCTGACACATCTCTTTTGCTCGCGGCACCGCATTGCACAGTTATTTCATTGCACTTTGCTGTAAAAATCCACAAATCCTACGCCGACCGAGCCAGCTGCTTCGGGCTCCGAGGTCGCCTTATTAAGTCCAGACCTGTCCAGATCGACCGGGTGATAGCGGTCACCCAGTGAAGGACTGCCAGAGGACGCCCTCCGTTCAACTCCACCCAATTAGGATTCCATTATAGCTCACCTGTAATAGCTCGCTGCGAGAAACCTGGCGGAAGAACATTAAATACAGATGATACGGCGGTGGGAAATGTCACAAAGAGAGGCGACGCGGGGTGCGAAGGGTTCAAGGGGGGGAGGGGGGAGAGGAAAGGGGGGGAGGGGGAGTCTGGCAAAATCGGAGCAGACGGTGTGAAAAATGGTGTCCGGTGCGGTCGCTCTAAAAGACGGGAAGAAGAGAGAACGAGTCCCAGAGAGGGGGAGTTATGTGTCAGTTTGTTGGAATAAAGTGCATCAGAGAGGGAGCAGGAGGAGATGAATGCACGCATATATTCCCCTTCACCCCAACTGGAATTTAACAATTAATCTGAGCAGATGTAAGGCGTGGATGAGATGACACACCGGCACTGATTCTTCCCCGCTTTTTCTCCCCGGGAAGGGACCGTGCGGTGGCTTCGGGCCATAAATAATTCCTCCACCTTAATTTCCTACAGCCAAATCTATGTCCCAGTGAAAGGAACACAAGTGCTTCAAAACGTGCTCCCCTAATTGCCTCGGAGCTCGCTGGACAAGCCGGCTCCTCGTTCTCGGGGCTTTTAAGTCAGTATTTATGAGGACGACCAAACCCAAACGGGGGCTGAATCTTTAAAGCTGTCGAGCCGCTCTTTGTGCCGCTGCGGAGGAGAAAGGGCAGAGAGATGTTGCACTTGACGGCGGCGAGGGGAGCTGGGGAGGCAGGCGGGAGTGTTTTGACACATCATCAGCATAAACATACAGAGGAGGATGGGAGGGGAGGAGAGGAGAGGAGAGGAGAGGGGAGGGGAGGAGAGGAGAGAGGAGGGGGAGTTATATAAGACACGGGCAGCATCGTCCCACAGCTGCTCGGGCCAACCGTCAGGATAGGGGACATTAATCTGATTATAATATAACTGTAGTTTTCATCATGTGATATTATTATATGATAGAAGAAAACGTCCCGCCATAACCTTTTCCCAGGGCAGAGTTCTGAAAAAACAAACAAACAGAAACTGCGATACGACCAACCACGGCGGGCTGCATCGAAGGACTCGGTTCTCCAGTGCTCGGTCGTTTCTCGTCTTTGTTCTTTTCTTTGAGCTAGCGCCGTCTACGGCGGGCTTTGACACCGGGGCTGTCTTGTTTTGCTATCCCTGACGGGAACGCCGCCCACGCGCCTCACAAAAAAAAAAAAAAAAACGCCAGCGACAGGGAAATAAAAGCAGCTCGAACAACGGGACTCTGTGAGAAATCCATTCAGGTTAAACACACACATGTCCTTCCCTGTGCAATCATCCTAAAAAAAACTAGCATTGTGCCGGTGATTTCTGCGTTTTGTCAATGAATTCGGTCTGTTTTATGTCTCGATGTGTAGCAATTAGAACTTTACACGGCCATAAGGCAGAGAATTATTTATTTCATTGCTTTGCGTATTGCGCAATGTGTGCAGTTATGGTTTTGGGCATTGTTCTCTGGAAGATGCCCCGCTTCCTGAGAAATGATTAAAAATCCAATAATAAATTAACAGATGTAACATAACAGTTGGCGAGACATCACCTCTGAAAACAACAGAGAGACGGCACTCCTGGAACGTCCCCCGCTGAGACCTCGCCGTGTGATTTTCAGGCAAAAACGGATCCTGTTTCACAAGGTAGGTGGCTGCTCTCTGAAATCTCATTTAAATCTCGTCCCAATTGCTGTTATTTAATGAATCCATGGCAGTTGGGATGGCTGCGCTTGCTCATTAGAGCTAATGAATGCCTCCCTCCTCATCTCAGCAGTATATTTTATAATTTGCCATTGTCTCTACTTTCCTGGTCTTCCTCCTCCTCTTCCTCCTGTTGCCTACATCTCCCTCCCGCTCCCTGGCTCTGCAGCCTCCGTCACAAGCATTTACGTGGTTAAACTGCTGCGGTTCTATTGTATAACGCTTAATGACTCTAATGACTGCTGGGCGCGGGGTCCAGCTCTCTAAAGAGCCTTAGCAGGCAGAAACTGTGCACCCACACACACACACACACACACACACACGCGCGCGCGCTCTCACACACACACACGCTCACACAGCAGGGTGTTGAGCAGAGCACACTGGAGATAAGACAAGGGAGAGGTCCACAATCACCCTCCAGCAGCTGCCTCCACGTGGGTAAAGGGGCCCTTGTCAAAAAATTCATATCCACACATCATTAACCGGCCTATTTAAAGCCATTAGCAGGACCACACATCACCGACCCTTTAGTCTTATTTTACGCAATTTGGTGATTTTTAGCATTTGTTTCCCTGATAAGCCGCACCACTGAGAGCCATTATCACCTCTTAGCGGCGGCTCACGTGGGAATGAAGTCAGGTCTGGATGGTATTTACCAGGCGCTAGCTCCGCCGCTTATTAACCTCGGCCTCTGAGCGAAAGGGAAGGAGCCGTGTGTTTGTGTTTCTCCCATATCCTGCATGTCTGGCGCGGGTTTAGCCTCGGCAGGAGCAGGGAAGACACTGAGGTACCGCGGGGGAACAAGATAACATCAGCCCCCTGGTCCACGTCTTGGCAAAAACAGCGCCCATTGTGCCGTGTTCGTTTTTGATCTCGCGAAAATATACATGGGTATATCCCGTCAACTGAGGCGGCCCTGCAGAGCAGATGTGTCGGGGAAGCATTTTCCCAAGGCGCAGCTTCGAGGCGAGGCAAGGAATAAGACGACGACCTACGGTCACGCTCGGTTACGGACACTTTGTTAGCGTGAAGGGAGGCAGGTGGTTCATTTCGAGCAAAGACGGGTCCACTCATCCGCAGAACCGGGCTGAGCTTTCCTCCTCCCTCACCCCAGCCGGTCAGACGGGCCCGCTGGGCTGTCACGATGTGGATCCGGAGCGGCTGTCAGCTTCCCACTGACCTGAATTACGGATCTACCAGGCAGCGAGCTGACAATGAGCGAAACGGGGTTTTGTTCCAAATGACAGTCCGCAGCAGCGGTCGCGGCGCTGCACCATATACAGCGCAGTGTGACAGATGGCGGCTCGGCCCCCCTCGGCCCGCAAACATCAGCGACAGGAAACTCCCGCCTTGTCATTTTTGACGTAATTATACTTAAACGTTGACAGTTCGGGGGGAATAATCTGCATTATATAAGACAGCCGCTGCCACTGACGGCGGATACGCTCTGATATTACATGCAACCCTCATGGAGGCTCATCTGCTCCCGGGAAGTGCCCTGTCACGGCAAAGACCCTCCATGATGTTCCCCTGTCAATCTCCTCGCGGGGTCGTGTGCGCGGATACAACCGTTTCCTCCTCCTCGGATGGATCCGGCGCCTTTGCCTGGTCAGGATGAAAAACACCGCTGAGAATCTCGGGGCACGTCGCGTTACATAAGGGACTTAGCGGAGCGCTGGAACGCCCGGGGAGGCGCCGCGCGTCCGCTGACAGCCCCGCGCGCAGCCGGCGCGGCGTGCACCGCTGCCCGAGCCGCCGACGGGCGAGTCGGGCCGCATTAGCCAGAGGCCACTCAGCGTCGAGACAACAAGCGTCTCTGCCGTCTATTTCCGGACGCGGCATGAGAGACAAACAAACCGCGACCGACGGCAAGTCTTCCGCAGGTGCCATCTGCGGCGGATGTGTCTGCGTTCGTCCCTGACACCCCGAGAGGCCCGGGCGGACAGGTAGCTGACTGGCATACAGTAAATAAACAAGCTGCGGAATACTGAATGCACAAGATTGCGGCCCGTCCGCACAGGCGACATTCCGAGCGCCGACCGCCATTGTGTCTTTTGTTCGCGGCTGTTTACTCAGCGGAGGGCCGCGGCGCGTCCACATGCCCGCGTGACCTTGCGAGACAAGGGCCCGGGGCTGATGGCCGGAGATGGCGACCTCCCGTAAGTGAAAAGCACATGGGTTGGCGGGTGACGACGCGGACGGCAGGGAAAGTTTTCATAACCTCATTTACAGAACAATGGTCAGCTTTGACTCACCCCCACCCCTCCCCCGCCTCCCCCTTGCGACGGTGCCAGACTCGGGCCGCGCTCCGAGCACCCGACCGACGTCCGACACCTGTTTACACGGAGGCTCGGACGAGACGCGGCGCTCATTGAACGCGGTGACGACGGGGAGGGCGCGTCCCTCACGAGACCGCGATGGCTGGCGTGGACACGCGCCCCTGAGCGAGGCGGCTCCGGCGTGCGCCGCAAGCTAGCTTACGCAGGCCCCGGCGCTGACGTCCTGCCTCTGTCGCGAGGCTCGCGCGTCATATCGTTCCCAGCCATTAGCTCCACGCGGCGATTTCTATTAGACCCGGTGCTTATCTCATGACAAGCCTCCCCCTCGGCTGTGAGTAATGGCACACCAGCGCCGTGTGTCGAGGGAAACAAGACGCGTCGCTAATTAGCGGCCGAATTAGCGGCCGAATTAGCCGCGCGGTCAACATAAGAGACGGGCCGCTGCGAGCCCGCCGAGTCATCCCGAACAATTAGGGTCGCTCGTTCGCGTTGGCCCGTCCGACGACGGGGGACGCCTTTGAGGCCAGTCTGGCGGGGGCGCGCTTGTCTTTTAAAGGTTTTATAGGGAGGATGAAGTCATGCTCCTCTCTCTTATCTGCTTCGTCCTCCTCGTAGCCGGCCCTCAGAGTCTCTGGAATAACGCCGTGCCCATTCCGACCGGACGGCAGCCCGGCAGATGAGCTCGCAATGTCTCACAAAGAAGACAATTCCTGTTTCGGTCTCGTACGCGCCTCAGGTAGGAGTGCCAACCGGTTCTGATGTCCTTCGAGTTTCAAATAAGATGCTGCGCATACTTCCCGCAGTAGCTCAGAGAGAAAATTGCATCAATTACCATCCTCTTAACACATTCCAGGAAAGGACAAAAGGCTGCGCGAAGGTCTAAAGGCAGCCACAATAACAGCTAGAAAGGGAGTCGAGCAGGCATGAGTAGCATCACAGACCTGTCTTTTTTTTTTTTTACGTTAGACGTAGGTGAATCACGTTGCGTGCATCTGATCTTTACCTCTATATGGTGCGCATGAGGCCCTGTGTACGTCATGGGACGGAAAGGTATGGTCTGGAGCATAGTTAGTCAGCCTGCAGGCATAAGACACTAGTAAACACTTACTGATAATTATACATTCCAGGTAGGGTAATTCTTGACCTTTGAACACCTTAATGGCCCGCTCTAAGCACCGAGCTGGATTACACGCAGTAAATGACACTAAGTAAATGAGACCGATTTGTGTTCCTTATCACTGTTTCTATTGTATGGATATTCTGTTTCCGTTGGTAGATCTCCTCTACTCCATGGTCCGTACACAATGTACAATAGGTCCTCTCAGGGAGCGCGGAGGGTAAAGACGCCGATTGTTACTTAACCCTCAAGCTGAATACAAATAAACGTAAACCTCAAAATACACACCGACACACACACACACACACACAGGGCAGACTAGAAACACCGGACGTCCAGCTCTGGCTCTGATTGGCCAACAGAACAAAACCTCCTGCGATGACTCACCACCCCCTATGATTCAATGCCACTGTGAATAGAGCATCAGCAGGAGACAGAGACACACCTATGTGGATATGTGTGTGTGTGTGTGTGTGTGCGTGTGATTGATATTCACCCAGCCTGTGGAGATACATTTCCCTATGAAACGCTGCTTTCCCCTGCAGCCAGCACCTGCGAGGCTCCGCATGCGGAGCGGTGGGGAAACCAAAAGCTCAGCAGCCCCGTTTGATCCCCTACCTTTTTTGTGCAAAGCCTTTTGGACGTATGCGGGGTGATTCAGACGTTTCTTGAGGGTGGCTGACGGTGATTTGAAAAAAACGAAACAAAACAACAATGACAAAGAAAACAGGAATGAACGTCGGGGGGGGGCTTTAATCCCCAGCATCTCTGCAGATGTGCAGGGACGTTCCTCTGCTGCTTTCTGCCGCTGAGACTAGGCTCCTCGGGCGAACGTGATGGTGATTGTCACTGATTCTGGCGTTCCACCTTGAAAGTGAAATCGCCCTTTCTGTTCAATACTGACGGCTGCAGTGACAGGGCGAAAAAAAAAAGTGGAGAAATGTCCAATTTCAGGGACACATTTGGCTTGTTCGATATGCACGGACATGGAGTGAATGTAACAACCGGAGTATAGCAATGCACCGCGCTATTATCTCAAACCGCTCGCTGCCACAGCGTGGCTTTGCTCCTCGTCCATTTTATGTTTTTCTCTTCCTCTGTCATTCGGGTATTTCCCGGCATAGCCGAGGGCCCCGTCACCCCTGCAGCTGCTAAACCTGACAGTCTGGACGGACGTCTGATCGAGGGACGACAGCTTCAGGAATCTG
This sequence comes from Karalla daura, assembly GCA_029224185.1. Classification (NCBI taxonomy): domain Eukaryota; kingdom Metazoa; phylum Chordata; class Actinopteri; order Chaetodontiformes; family Leiognathidae; genus Karalla; species Karalla daura. The sequence goes on from CM055204.1 coordinate 4,077,643, forward strand.
AATGTCCATCAGCTGCCAGAGACTGAATTAGAGGAACAGGAGAAGTTCGCGCTGCGGCGCGGGCCTCAACACGCCCGCGCCGTCATCCTGTGTCACGCTCGCAGCAGCCGCTCTGACCTGCGCGCTATCAGCGGGGCGCGTGGAAGGGACGCAGCCTGCCCGACCAGCCTCCGTCCGGCCTGCCGCGCCTCGGTGCGCTTCCTCGCCGTGGCAAGGTCGCCTCCTCGCAACCTGAGGCAGCGGCTGCTAAATCCGCGGCACCGCAACAGCATCCCGTTTAAGATAACTCCTAAAACAGCGAGCGCTTTCAATTTCACTGTACATGCTCACCGAGAAGCACCTCAACCTTCCAGGTAAAACATCTAAGGCAAATAAAACAAATTCCTTTTGAATGACTCCTGCTTCCCGAAAAGGAGGAGGTAGACTTCTAGGTAGGCAACAGTCCGTCTGCACCGAGAAACGGAGAAACTCCCTGCACCTATTCATTGCTCTGGCACTTTATGCGTTTATTGAGCAACTTTCTCTGTAAAGCTATCAGGTAATTTATGACGGACCGGTCCCGTAACAGTTACGAGATCAGAGCTGACCACTGGCCCGTCCAACATGAAGGTGCAAAGGCGTTGATGGGGATTTTGAAGTGAGGGTGCGATCGCCGCTGAATCGTGGCTAACCTCGGAGAAGGCTGAGAGAAGACTGCGTGCATCCGCTGAACAGACGGCAGCCTGGAGGTTTTCACTGTCTGGCGTATCAGGTTTAACACAGCACTAAATCTAACGCTGTTTACTGGAGCGTTGGGTCTCATATACTGTAGGCAGCTGTGTAAATGCATGGGGCGGAGGAGTTTATAATAATTCTTTCCGAGAGATTGAATCAATATCCAGATGGTATGTTCTATATTTTAGCCCTGTCATAGCTGATTGATGACAGGCTGAAACCTGAAAGCAGTGCTGCCCACTGACTCACTGTCGTGCTCTCTGTCAGGTGTGAGGGACCGGCGGGAGTGGCCGGCTCTCTTTCTTTCTTTGTCTCTCTCTTTGTTTCTCTTTTCCTTTAATGATTACTGGGACTGCCTGCGTGGGGCGTGATGCATAACTGCTGGGCCCGGGCTCTGGGACACCGGAGCCGAGCGTCGGAGCAGAGCCTCAGCCCGGGCGTTCTCACACATCACGCCTCCCGCCTTGCCGGATTTCCCTTCATGTAGCGCGCCCCGAATACTTCTGCATTCCTCGCATTTTCCGATCACCGCTAATTCGCTCTGGAACCCCTGCGCTCTGCCTCCGCTCCAGTGTTGGGTTACCGGCGCGCTCGCTCGCCGCTCGATTCATGCCAGACTCAGCCTGGGAAATACCCGCCAAGCCCTCGCTCTCCCTCTCGCCCCCCCACCCCCTTTCCCTGCATGTTTTCTCGGCAACCGAATCCTGCAGAAGCCGCCGTCGAGTGACACTCAACGCCGACTTAAGTCCTACTTTTTTCATTTTATCCACTCCTTTGAGCCACCCTGAGCTGGTGGCTTGTCGGCGCTACCTGCTCCGCGTGTGAACTGCAGCTGGGGAGCGATACGCGGAACACGGCCTGCAGCCAGCAGACCGCCAGCGCACATGTGCTAAGAATAAAAACCCGCTGCCCGGTCGAGTCCTGAAAACAAGAAGCAGCGAGAGAGAGAGGGAGAGAGAGAGAGAGAGAGAGAGAGAGAGAGAGAGAGCGCGTGGGGAAGTTCCAGACCGTGATCCAAGCGGCGGCGTTATTAGAAACATGGCGTTATTTTTTCCCCGCGGAGGCTTTTCCTGTGTCTGGCGACACGGCAGGAGGAGCACGCCTGTGCCGCAGTAACTCCGGCTGCAGTCGGCCCTAATGACACGCTCCGGCTGAGATGACGGAGGGCCCCACTTGTCTGTGTTTGTGCACTGCAGCACTAACCTTGTTATCGGGCCTAATGGCTTACACACATAAAAAGACACTGCAACACACGCACGCGCTCTTTTCCGGGTGAGGAAGCGGCACACAGGCAAATCTTTGACCTTGACTCGCTGAGGTATGTATGAAGACGGCACGTGTGCTCCGCCGGAGGGAAGGCGAGGATTGTGTGTGCGTGTGCGTGTAGTCTGTGTGTGTGTGTGTGTGTGTTTCTAATTGATCCGTTGATGTCACTCGGAGCAGAGAGAGCGGAGCGGCCTCCTGCAGCGTCTGGCGATCGATTGGCGCCTCTTTTGCAGAGAGGAGAGAGAAAATATCAGCCAAAGTCCTGTTCCCATACACGCTCTATCGATCCCGTGACAACACGACCACGATGAAACAATAAGCCCGTTGTCACGGCCATGTAGCCCCGCTGCACACAGCTTAAAACCAAATACCAGACCGGGACAAAGATATAGATCTGGATCCGACAGCACGTTTAGGTAAAGGGGTTTGACAGGATGCTAATTGGCCCCCGTGACCCTCGCCCGTCTATTGGTTCCCTGGCAGGAAGTGAGGAGGATGGAGACTGGGAGTAGGGTGCCAGCCGTCGCCCAACAGCTGCCCTCCTCTGAGACGTGGCCTATAAAAACAGCCTGAGATGGAGGCACACACACACACACACAGTGTGATGTCGATGCAGCATCGGGTCATCGTTCTATTCTCGTCTCGGCAGGAGAGGAGCCACTGAACACCATCGCATCGCAATTATTTGGTTTAGGGAATCAATAGCAGAGAAGATTAAACCTCGCTGCCATGCATGACCGGAGGGAGGAAGTCACAGGTGGCTCTTTCTTCTCCCTCAGTTTCCCCTCATCACTCTGTCTCCTCTAACTCCTGTAAGGTGCCAGCGGGAGTGACAACAAGGCAACAACAGCTGCCAAACTGCTGATAGGGAGAGAGGGAGGGAGAGAGAGAGAGAGAGAGAGAGAGAGAGAGAGAGGTGGAGTGTGGAGGTACTGAGGGATACCAACCAGGGCAAGAAGACAAAATAGGAGCAGCTGTGAGTGGCCAAAACAGCTGATCAAGCACTGCGAGCTCTACTTCCCACCGTGTCAGAGGAAATCAGTCTGGCCTCTGTAAGACTGTACAATGTTTGATGGACGGCGGGCATAAAGCTTAACACACCTCGGACTACACCTCAGGACCAGGGGTGTAACCGGGTCCAGACGGCTGCAGCCGCAGTGGCCCGGGCCTGAACCCTGAGGAGCACAGACCTGAGCTCAAAGCTGGTGCAGCCGCCGGTCCAGGCCTCTGGCTCTCTGTGGCCGGCATGTGAGTCTGATGTGTTGCCGGAGCTCAGGCCTGACACGTCTCACCCAGCACCTGTGGCCTCATTCCTCACGGCTCGCATACAGGCCCGGACGGCAGACTGACACCGCGTTAAGACTGGGGCTGTGTCAGTTGGTGTGTGTGTGCGTGTGTGTGCGGGTGTCATGTTTCAGACTCGGTGGGCAGCCACACACAGATCGGGCCACAGACGGCCTGTGAGCTGTTTTGAGCGCCGGCTCCTTATTAAGCCGCCGCCCCATCGTACGTCCAGCCCGACTGACCCCAATAACTGCGCCTCCATGCTAAAGCAGCGCCGGGTAATTACTCTGCCAGCTTCTATTGCCAGGGATAATTCATCCCATTAGGACTCCTCTTCTTCTTCTTTTTTTGCTGATTTGCTTCAAAGCACTTGAACGCAAACTGCAGCCTTCCCTCCAGTTTCTCCATCTGGAGGTGAAGAAAGCTCAAATCTCCACCCCAAGCCCAAGGTAATACCATCCAGGTGACCGCCCTCCCCCACCCCCCTCCTTGTCCTATCTCCCCTCCATTAACCTCTGGTGCCCTCTGCACCCTGGGGACTGGTCCTCCTCACAGCTGTATGCTGGTGTCACTCGTTTCACATAGTCGCAGCCTGAGGGCCATTAACACAGAGGCCCGTCTTTCCCACCGGGAGAGTCGGGGGCCGCTCTGACAGCTCTGCGGAGCTCAGGTGAGACCCTCTCCTCACGCTGATGGATGGGACGACAGCTCCAGGCTCGAACATCGCAAACCAGCCCCCATGCTCCTCACCTGACTGACAGCTAAGAACACCTCATCCTCTCGCACAAAGGGCTGAGACCTCGGCTCCTCGGGCAACAGCGACACTTGGGCACGCGCGCGCAAACACACACACACACGCGAGCACGCACGCACGCGCAGCAGAAATGAGCGCATACCTCGAGTCAATTTGTGTTGTGTAAGCTGCTTTTGAGAGGGTGGCCGCTGCCAAACAACAGAAATAACTGCTGCTGCGGAGGCTGAGCTGACCACAGGGTATTTTCCATGTGTCCCTTTTTGCATGAAAACACCAGTTTACACCAGTGCACGGCACACAGAGCTTTCATCTTCCCATGCCGCCCAGTCTCGGGACATATGTTTCTCATTTTCCTGCAGATAGGCTGCGAGAAGAAAGATCTAAATGAGAAAACTATATCTCGAATCAAAGCGTGTGCGCTTGCTTCATATATATCGCTTTAGTATATTTTGTGTTCCCGCAGCTCTTTATTACCCAGAGCATTTAATACTGGTTATTAAAATTTCTCAAATTATAGCATTTTGATCAACAATGACAAGCACAAAGCTGCTTTGTAAACACGGAAATTCTTTGTATCCAGAATAACGGGCTCGTTTTTAGCCATGCCACTAAAGATAATGATGGGCTCTTTCTTTCATTTCAAAGTGATATTTTCCTTTTCTGTTGGCAGATATCTGGGCTTAATTTAAGCCTTTTGCCTTTATTGCTTTTGCTTGTTTTCCAGAGCTGGCTTTTGGCTGTGCATGCCTGTAATAATTCCTTTAATACCTTTTCATTTCTAGAAATCGGCATCCATATCTCAGAGCAGGCAAATGAAGGGTAGATTCCTAAGCTAGATAAAAAGACAAAATAAAATTAGACGTGATTTTTGTTGGAAATGGAGGCCGTTGTTTAATGCCACTCACTGGCTGGTGGCTAATGAGAGGGTGACATTTGCAGGCAGATCATGTTTTCTTGGAGGGAAACAATCAAAATGCAAACACAGCAGCAGGTCTGCAGGGCTCCTCTGGAGCCCAGTCAGGCTTGCGTTTCCCAAAAGCAAACAACTTGTCAGTAACTCCTTGATATAGGAAATTTTTCATTCCAGTAGTTCTGATCCATAGCCAAAGACAACGGTCAAAACTATCGCTTGCTCCAGCTGAACCAGAACAGAGTTCACGCCGTGATTCCGACTCAGGCTCGTGTTTGTTCTAGGGCTTGGATCCTGCAGTGTGTGGTCAGTGTTGTTTTTTCTCGGAGTGTGAGGCTGACCTGGCAGCGGAGGAAGAGAGAAAAAGCCTCGGCGCACGCTACGCCCACTGCCTGTAAAACACCTACGTTGGCAGTTTGGGTTCCCAGGTGGACCGAAGCTGCCAGGACTCGGGGAGGCGAGGAAGGAGAGGGGGCAGAGCCTGGCCTGGCCTGGCCTGCAGGTGCTCACAGAGGCAGGGATTGTTCCCTCCGGAGATGGAAGTGGAGGGGGGGGGGCGGGGGAGGGCGGGGGTGGGGAAACTGCGGGACATGTGCGTATTGTAAACATATACACAGACACACACAGTGAGCCTGTGCCTTCCGACAGCAGGATTACGTCAACCTCCTAACCTCTTCTTCACACCTAGGCTCTCTGTCTGGGCCTACGGTTCACACAGCCCCGGGCCTGGACGGCCGGCATTCCTCAGGCCGGTGTGAGGGAGAGGTCGCCCGGGGTTGGGGGTGGGGGGGGGGGGGGGATCAGGGGCCGAGCGGAGCCTGGACCGTGACGGGCAGAGACAGGCCAGGCCAATCAAACGGCCAGCAAGCTTCTGCTTTTAGCCCGGTGCCACTCTGTGAGCTGCAGACGGAGCAGAGGGCGAGTCCCCCCGCACACACCCCTCCACCAACACACTGTCTAATGTGTGTGTGTGTGTGTGTGTGTGTTCAACTGTGTGCGAGCCAGGGCGGCTGTGTGCATAACCCAAATAATGAGCCTGTGCAAACAGAATTAAGAGTCAAACACCCGGCACACTTACAATTTCCTGCTTCACGTTAAGATTTCATGCAAGCGTGCGGCGCTGCGCGGAGCGGCCGTCACGTGGCCAGGTCAGTGTGTTTTCACACGTTCTGGTCCCCTGCCGATAGGGTAAACTAATAACTCCTGTTTGTTTGAACACATCAGGACCATTACCGGCTCCGACTTCACCGTTCCCACCTCTGCTGTTCTCAAAAAACGGAGCTAGAAGAAAGAAGACGAGTCTGCAGATAGAAAATGGAGCCAGGAATGTGACAGGAATGATGAAATGGCTTACTCGCCGACTAACCAAACGCAATTACAACACTGATTTCTGTTTTGTTTTTTTCCCCCCGCTAGATATTTTTGTCCTCCGCCCCCGGCGTTCGGCTCGGCGAGGGCCACAGGACGTCGAGCGAGGGTGGGGTGGGGAAACACTGGGCTGTATTCTTTCCCCTCCACAGACCCAGACCTGCCCGCTTGGCCTCAATGGCGCTTTGTGCGCGTGAGTTTGTTTGGTGTTTGAATGAGTCTGAGGGCCCGCGCTGACAAGACGGGGTCCTGTCCTGCAGGCTTTGCACGGTGTCTCCCTAAAAGCTGCATTCTTCGGGGTGGTGAAGGGGTGGGGGGCAGGAAACCCGGCCCTCAGACCCTCTGGGTCCACGCGTGCTGCTCTACATGTGTTCAGAAAAGCCCTTGCATGTGTGCACGTCACACACAGCCGCACTGTGATGCTGTGGCTTTGAGCCGAATCCGCCTCGGATTGGCTCCTTGCTCACACACACGACGAATTCTTTGTCTTTGTTCGCATTTCCGTAAGTTGAGGCAGGGGCATTTTCCATCCCAGCACTTGAGAGCGATTTCTATTTAAATCCCACATTTAAAGCACTTTGAAGGAGAGAGATCAAGGCGAGTAAGCAAATGCTATTGAAGTTATAACGGGTTTATCATTGCAGGTATGAGCACCTATAGATTCTGTGGGTGTATTTGCGGCCTGTTTGCGGTGTTCATCATCACGGCCTCTGCCTCCCATTGTTCCGTCCAGTTTAGCAAACAGCAAAATACCAACGTCGCCCGACTATTGTTATCGGAGCGGCGAGTGTGTTCAGGTTTTCTGCACGTGTGATTAGTGGGCCGAAGGGGACTAACCTGTTGACAGCAGGCCGATTCTGCTGTCCGAGACGTCGTAGTGCTGCTTGATGTCGAGCAGAACACCTGCAGAGAGAGGAAAGAAAAGAAAACGGCGTGATTACATGACACAATAAGGGGCAGTCATAAAACTGAAAAAAAATCCACCCGACTCCAGAGGTAAATTAGCCGTGGCTTTACGGGTTTGTCCTGGTGCGTGATTATCGCTGGATGTGATGGATGGACAGGAGTCGTTCACTTCAGGTCCCCGAGGAGCGATTTGACATCCCCGATAAGTGCTCTCTTGGCTGCCGTGCAGTGCGAAACGCGACTGGGTGGCTGCAGAGGCTCCGGCTGCAGGGTGTTTTGCGCCCCCGGTGAACGCACAACAGCACTTAGACACACTCCCCGTGCATGCATATGCACGCGCACACTCATGTTGCAGCTTCCCTCCGGCCCGTGTAAACAGCTGCCCGGGCGGACTGGCTAGCATTTACTTTGGCTTCACAGAGACTGCAGAAACTGCTGCAACCGGCTGTGGTTAATATTTTTTGGCGTCTCGCTCTCTCTCTCTCTCTCACACACACACACACACACACACACACACACACACACACAAACACACAGTGCAGCCAGAAGGTCTTATTCCTTTCACTGAAATCCAATAGCGCTAGGATGGAGGAAACTGTCACTCGGTGCATAGAGTCGATGTCTGCTAATCACAGCGTTACAACGGGAGTCTGCTGGATGCAGCCGGCGTGCGGAGCACTCAGAATTAAAATCTCGTAAACTTTTTAACACATCATAAACATCAGAAGACGCAGACGAAGGAGGAGAGGATCAGAGGCGGATGGATTCGGATTAAAGAGATCCTTTCATGGCGACGCCATGCGATCCTAAGCACCAGTAAACACCGACTGTTTCCTGCTCCCCCGAGACAGCCGGAGCAGCCCAGAGAGGTTCAGGGTTCTTAGAGACAGAATCCTGACGGTCCAGATGCAGCGTCCTGCCTGCTCTCTGTGAAGCTGGCAGCCCGGTGCCGGGGATTGCAACACACGCTGTAGCTCATGAAAATGGAACAGCGGCATGACTAACATTCTAAAAAGCTGGCTGCCTCTGATCCGTCTGCTCCGCTCCCCTGGGCCAAGCAAGCAGACCGGCGCAACCTAGTATAACCTGACCCCCCCCCCCTCGTCCACCTGAGTCTGTAGCCGTCAGATCAAACCCACGCATTATGTCCTTGTCCAGGGCTGGGGATTTTTCCCTTGGAGGACAACCAGAGATCACCGCTTCAAAGGCGTTATTTCTGATGCTAACTCACTTCGTCTATTTCTCAGGCACAGCTGCAAAAACAAATGAATTAATCAGTTGGATGGGGAGCACTGGGAATGTATTTTTGAGGGGTTTTTTTAAATAAGTGAAAGTTCCCAGATATCATGCTCTGAACTGCGAACATCTCTCCGTTTCTTCACTTCTCTGAGCAACATTTCCCCAACATTTTACAGACTGAGCACCTGATCAGCTCATTGAGAGAGCCACTGACGGGTCTGCCGACTCCAGGAACAATCGCTAGCCGCGGCCCTGCTCTCGACGTAGCGCGTTTCAGGGAAACAGGTGCAGGTTGGCCCGCGAGCCGAGAAGCATACGTCACATTCCTGTCATCTGAGTCAAAGCGCCGGCTCACGTTCTCGCACCGCGAGCCTGCATTCCTGTTCAGGTGCAACGCTCTCCGACCAGCCTCCCTCTCCATCCTCTCCCTTTGCGTGAAAGGCGTCAGCGACCCACCGCCGATTCTCTCGGGGGGAAAATCCGAATCTCTTTCCTTGTCCCTGTTGTCTGCGCGTGGCACTCAGCCAGAGCCCCCAGGCAGGTGAGACGCGGCTCAGATCTAGCGCTGGTGACTAGGAGACGGGAATCCAGAATCGCATTCTCGACGCGCCTCGTGGTCGGTCGCCTCTCCGGACGAGCCGACCGACGGGCCCCCGCGACGGACTGGCTGACACCAGGACAGTTTCTCCATCATGAGGCTCTCCTCCTCCATCATGAGGCTCTCCTCCTCCATCATGAGCCTCTCCTCCTCCATCATGAGCCTCTCCTCCTCCATCATGAGCCTCTCCCTCGGGCCGGCTGTGACAGCCTGACCGCCTGCCCCGTGCCTGTCCAACGGCGACAGCAGTGTTTAACAGTGTATCATACAACCGCAGCTGTACCTTAATTAACCTGCGAGGAGCGCGTCCACGCACACACACACACACACACACACACGCACACACACACACACAGGCGTTCGCAGCAGCCTGCTGGGAGGGGGATTCCTGCACCAGATGGCGGAGCGTCCCTCCTGGACCGATTCCGCGTTCGTTCGTCTGAGCCACACCCGTCTATGATTACCAGACGATTAACAGAGGTGGGCCCGGCGATGTCGCGCTACCCCGCGAGGCGAGGAAAGCGGATCCGCGGACGTCGGACACGCCGGGGCGATCGCGGCCGCGCCACAAAGTTCTGTTATGACAACCAGATTAGATCCAGTGAAAACACCAGAAGCTGATATGGCCACATATCTTCTTCCTTGTACTCCGGGCGGTATCATGTTGTAAACACTCGAATACGGCAGCGGAGGCGGCGGCAGTGCTTTTTGTTTTGCACTGGATTCAGGTGCAATGAGCTGTGTAATGAACTGTGCTAATCTGTGAAGGATTACACAGAACCGGTGGCTCAGTGTTTGTCTAGCGGCCTATCGCCACTGTCATCTTCACCCTCGACGAGGCCACTTAGCGCCAGGCATTCGGCTGTCCCCTTTCGATTTCTCTTTCTGTGGCTCCGCCACATTTCGCGTAAGCGCTGCTTCTCCTGACGCGTCTGCTGCCCTGTTCCTCCCGTGATTCGCGTTTTTTTCTGCACTCTTTTTCTGCACACGGGGGAATATCGGACTTCTGTTGTATTCCGAGGGGCGAGACAGGCTGCTGCCACTGGCAGCGCCCGCTCCGGTCGCCATGGCGACGCTGCCGGGCGCTCCGAGCGGCGAAGGTCAAGAGGCTCGCAGAGGAGTTCAGCCCTCCAAATCCCCGCCTTTCGCTTTGTGCCTGCGCGGGTTACGACGCCTCAGCCGCAGCCTCAGCCGCAGCCTCAGCCTCAGCCTCAGCCTCAGCCTCAGCCTACACGGATCCGTTTGACCCAACGACGTTAATGAGTTCCTCAAGTCCCGGGCCCCCGGGGGTCGGCGCTCACCCGAGCGAGAGACACGGCAGGAATGTGGATCTTCCTGACGCGGCGCGCTGCAACAACGCCGGCTGCCTCCACCTTGTGACGGCTCCCCCCTGCGGCCACGCCCTCCGGCACGCCACGCCAGCACGCCAGCCCCCAGACGGATGCAGTTCGGGGATCTGTCAATTATTCAAAGCCCGGTCTTTCAAGACGCAGCTGCCCCGCGCCCCATTGGATTCGCGCTCATTCAGATTAGCCAACAGACGTCTGTGTGCGCGTGAGTGTGTACCCAGGGAGTTATTGTGATGTTGAGCCGCGCATGCTATGTGGCTGCAGAGTCGGGTGGGGGGGGGGCAGCGCGGAGCTGACACTTATTCCACCCTCTCATAAAGTCGGCCTTTATACGAGGCGTGCTTGTTCTTCAGTGGCTTGAGAAGAAGTGACTCAAACCGGTGAACGCGCCACAAGCGCTGCATTTACAGCGGCGCGTGGTGAATGACGGCTCCTCAACAGCGCTTCCTTTCAGGGCCAACCACGCCACTGTTTACTAGCCGGAGCTGAGACCTTCTTCTTTCTTTTTAATCCTACCAGCACGTTCGCAGGGGACGTCGGACGTAAACTGAGGCTTCAAATAACGCTAGCGATTGTGGGACGGGCGTCGATTTGCCCTCGCTGAAAAACAAAACAGTACGAGGGGGGGGGGCGTTCAAACGAGGACACAACACGCCGCCTGCCTTCATGCGGCGATGCACACTGCCAGTATTGCTCCTCTGGGACCACCGCACGCGCACAAACACACGCACACACACAGAGCTCCATAAGCTATGAGAGGACAGACTTCGTATCAAATCCCCCAACTCAAATCCCAGACTCGAGGATCTCCGGCCCCCCTCGATTCTATTTCTGCACAGAGAAACTAGGCTAAGAGGAAGGAGAATAGCGGTCCAATTTAACAGCAGCCAGCGTTAGAGAGACACACACAGAGAGAGAGAGAGAGAGAGAGGCAGAGATAGAGGAGAGGAGTCATGAGGGGCAGAAATAGGTGTTGCCGAGAATCGGGTCAGACTGGGCTGGATTTGTCTTTTGGAGCACATGTTTCCATTGTTTATTTATATAGTATATGCGCGCATGTTTGCGTGTGTGTGTGTGTGTGTGTGTTCCCCTTTCCCCCGGTTCCATGGTGCGTGTGTGTCTGAGTGAGTGGGAGCCGGTGGATGGAAGTCATTCATCGGGCCTGAGTGTGACGGCAAGCGGTGAACCGCTCTGCTGATGTGGCCAGATCCTTCCCCTCCGGAGCTGCAGAGGGGTGATCCCTTTTCATGTGTCAGCCCCGTCCGTATAAATAGTCTGGGAAAAGGAAAGGACGCGGGGGGATATAATGAGTGAGGAGAAAGTGCATCTTTTCTGGTTGCCCTCGCGAGCAGCTTCTTTGGATCAGAGTGCGTGCGAGGGAGGGAGAGAGAGAGAGAGAGGGAGGGAGAGAGAGAGAGAGGGAGAGAGAGAGAGGGAGCAGCGAGAGCAGAGTGCGGCTGGCCGGGCCGCGCTGCACAGCGCTGAACTCTGCAGACTGCAGCCAGGAGAAAGCTTCGCCACAAATATGCCCGACTGTGGCCGGCGGGCTCCTGACCGACTGCTCTCCTCCCTTGCCATGTGGCCGCGGTGGGCGGGGGAGAGCTTTTTCCATTCCACTTCCTTTCCCTGCCACACAGAAAGGAAACGTGCCGCAGATGTCTGGGAAACGGTAGAGCCGCTTGCACGGGAGAACAAAATCAGCGCGAGAGAGAGAGAGACGGGGCGTGTTTTGTGTGTGTGTGTGTGTGCGGGGGCCCCAGAAAGTTCAAATCCTGCCACTGTGCTGGTAGCAAACACACGACCTCCTCCGACGAAATGAAACGTAATTGTGCCGATTAAAGGAGCCAAAATGGTGGCGTTGTCTGGCTTTGTTTGTTTTGCTCAGACGAGAGCATGCACGGATGCATGCAGAGCACACAGGCGGCGGGATTTACATCTGCCGTTGTGCGCCCGTTCAACCGATTAATTACCGACGGCTGGGAAATATCGCAGTGCAGCAGCATGCGCAGACTGCTGGCAGGCGCGCGTGAACACAGTCAATGCGACAAGATGCGGTGGGGGGCGGGGGGGGGGGGGGGGGGGGGGGGGGGGGGGGGCAGGACGTGTTCCCTTGCACATGGGTTCACTTGCACCGGGCCCTGCGTTTGCGCGTTCTGCGGCGCTAACGCCACGAACAAGAAGCAATACGAGTTTTGCTGAGTCCCTCGGAATTCAAAACCTTGAACTCAGGCACGATTTGATGCGAGGCATCTGGCAACAGAGAGTCACCATTCCTGCTAGGTCGCATTTAACGTGGGCGGTGTAATTATGCTATTTCTGTTGGGGAAATGGAGAAGAGCGATGAAGGCATGGCTTAATTATTCATAAAATTACAGTCCTGCTCGTGCATGGTTTGGCCCGTGATAAGCTTTCCACTGATGGACGTATTAGTCAAACTGGTCATGGAGGATATTTCATCGCGTCACCTGTAGCCGGCCTCCATCATGCAGGCCCGTCCAGAAGAGACCCAGTAGGTCCATCCAAAAGTTACACTGCTGGGTTCACTTCAGGTTTCACTTCATATTTTTCTGACTAGAGACTCAAGACTTGCGTTTTTGGTTCCTGACAGTTGTACGCTAAACACTATTCCGGGGAACTTTCCACTATTCGATGCTAGAAACCGATTGTGACTCTTTATTAGTCAGCGAGATTGTACAAAAAGTTCAAACCAGACGAAGTTCAAGTTTACCGCAAAACCGCTAGTTTTAGTTTGGTGCCGACCCTGATGCGGAAGTGGTTTCGAACCAGTGTGAAAAGGTGGCATGAAGGCATAGGGAAAGTGTTTCCCTCATTTCTGAGAATGGATGCGAGCAGGACGCCCGCCGGTGTGCGCGGATGCATCTGCTGTAATCTCGGCAATGAAATCACAGCGACATCTGAGACAGCTTTCACTCTGATCCCCGAAATGGTGTGACAGACACACTGGGGCGGAATCAAATTAAAGGCCCGTCGGTTTGCCAGCCTTACCACTTTGATTAATAGGCCTCCTTTTTATCCTAATTTTCTGTCACTAATCAAAAGCTGGAATTCAGCTCGGGGGCTGCGGCGCATCAGCCCCAGCCAGTACGTGCTAAATATTTGATGGCAGCGGAGAGGGCGCACGGCGAGGCGGGCCGGGGAGCAGGCTAAACCTATAGCTCATCAATAATACATCCGGCGGGGGGGCGGGGGGGGGCACTTGTTCCTGCGAGATAGCGCGTTAGGCGTATTGGAAAGGGAGGCAGTGAGGCGAAGCAAAGGTATTTGAGACGAGATGAGACCGTCTGCTGGGGGTTCTCCGCGCGCGGCACTCTCTTCACGCCGGCGTCTCCGAGGAATGCTGAGCAGCGGTTGAACTCGGACCCTGGACGGGGAGCGCCACTTACTCACGGGGAATCCTGAGAAGGAGCCGCGTTCGCTGAGAAACTCGCCGATAGCTTTTCAATTTCGATCCGGCCCCGAGCTATTTTAGACGCGATCATGGAGAGTCGGGATGAATGTGTTGGGGGGGGGGGGGGGGGGGGGCTGGACGATTTACGCGATGGGGCGTCTCTGAGAGTGGCGCTTTGAAGCGAAGGTCGGTTAGTCAAAAGGAGGGGGAACGGTAACGCAAGAGGTTTGAAACCTCTCAGTCATCTCTCCGTTTACCCCTCGGTCACCTCGGGCGGAGCGGTCGGCGCTCGATCTGATAGCGCTAACACGCCGATGTTCGGCAGATAAGACGCTGTGTGTGTCGCTGTCCTCGGCTTATCTCGTCTCTCCTCGCGCAAACTTCACACAGAGTCTTACTGCAGAGATGACACTCGACTCTGTCTCCGAAATCCCTGCTGTCGATGTTTGGCGACAGACCACCGGACCCCAAAACATCTGTGTGTGTGCGTGTGTGGGCGCGCGGGGCTGTGTTTGCATCAGTGTCAGCATAATGTGAATTTGCAAAATCCTGTCAGTAATCCCAGCGCTTTTTTACATAACAGTGAGGGGGATTAAAGTCGCGCTGTAGTGTTTATTAATGAGATTTCATTTTTTCCCCTCTCTCACGTTCTGTTCAAACGCTCTCCGCGGTTCTGTGGGGGACGTCAGCAGCCTTTTCTGTTTTTTACTTTCTTTTTTTTCTTAGTAGGTCTTACCTAATGACACCTATTTGGATGAAGTAGCTGCCATTATGTTATCATCCAACAGCAGACCCTAAGAGGCTGCCGGTATAGTCATTCGTTACCTAACTCCAGCGACAGCGCTATGCATTTCTGTGTTCTCGGCTTCACCACTGACTCATCCGCTCGGGGACCCTCGACTCGCTCACCTTGTGAGCTCCAGCGCGCGGCCGTGAGATGTCTGCAGCCTGTCAGAGCGACTGCCCAGACCTCGGCACTGTTTCCTCCTCGAAACCGGGAGCCGTGACAGAGGGAGAGGAGCATTGGGGAGGATTTGTGTTTTCGGCTCAATTTGGCATCGACCGCACAGCCATCTCTGGGTAATCACAGTGCTCGGCCTCCGCAGATTCATGGGCAACGGGGGTCCGGCGGGTTCCATATGGCTAATATAGGCCGCGCGGCGTCTCTCGTGGCAAAAGGTTTACAGTTCATCGTGGAGGTCTGGCTGTTGGCTCAGGAAAACGGGTGAAATTGAGTGAAAATGGAAACGATGAATAATGCATAAATCTGTCTCAAGCCATTAAGAATCACATTAACAACACAAACAATAACAGCTCTCAAGCGTGCGTGGTTAGAGCTAAGAGGCCGAAACAAACGGCACTCTCGGTATTTTTGGGAGAGAAATCTGTGAAGGGAAGGGGATCGTCTTTGCATTTGGCAGCGAGACGTCCGCCCCCCTCCCGGACTGTGCGGAGGCTGAGCACGGCGAATGAGACAGGCGCGGCCTCTTCATTCGATCCGTATGCGCAAAGTGATAACATTTGTCATGAATCAGCCGCGATTCTCCACGCCGGCCCACAACTGCTCCATTCGGGCCATGGCTAATGGGACGTGGCTGTCACTCCATCGGTACAATTAAACTCTGTGCGTGCGTGCGTGTATGTGTGTGTGTGTCCGTGTGGGTGCCACAATGTGCCTAAACTTCACAGCCTCTGTCATCATGACTCCCGGGAGCTGATTGATGCCTAAATCCGAACGTCAAACGCGCTTTGCTCCCGCGCCAGACTTCGTGGCGTGCTCCTATCAGGGCCGGAGAGGCGAGGAACAGCAATCAGAAGTGAAAAATAAATAAATAAAATGAAAAAAAGCATCTGAATTCTGAGAGGCAGTCAAGGTGACCCCTTTACTGCTACACACACACACACACACACACACTCACATCACTGCTCAAAGGCAATCCCAGCCATGCCAGTCTCACACTGCGACTGCTGCTGAGGGGGGCGGCCTCTAATTTTTGGGCGGATTTCATCCCGGTTCTGGGGAGGACAGTTTAGTTAAGGCTGTGGGGGTTCATATTTCATTGTCTCATGAATTAGATATGCATCTCATTACTCCCCCCGCTATTTCATCAAACACTCTGAGAAACCCAAATATGTCTCTTTGCACCGACTTATAAAGGATGACCTCCGAGGAGAGTCTGAAACTCAGAGGGGACGGCTCTCAGGGGACCATATTGATTCAACCCAAATAGGTTTCTCTCTGACAGTCTGTTTGAACCCGTTTGACTTCGTACCGAAGCATGCAGCCTCATTTCTGAAAGCCAACGCCAACAACTTCTCGATAATTTTTTCACTCCAGTGACAAGTTTCAGTTCCTCGTGCCGTGGGAAAATATGCTGAGCTGGGTTCTTCTCTTCGTTGCTGCTAATCTCCTCATACCAGGCCTGTTTCATTAAGGGACAGGCCGCATACCTGCAGCACACAGCCTCGGGCGCTACACGCACTTATCAGCCAGTCATTAAGCAGCGCTCGGAAGTATGTGCTTGAAGCTGTGCGCTGCTATGCTGCCCGGATGCCTCCGTCAACAACCTGAATGGCGACCCGGGCTACCGCAGGAGCCTGCGGTCGGACGAGGAGCGGCGGATTCCGAGGCCGCGTCCAGTGACGGCTTTGGCCCGCTGCGCGCTGTCCTCCGCTTTGAACCCGACGCAGTCGAGACGCCGTCGTTTCCTGAGTGTGGCGATGACCCGAGTGTGGGGCTGCCTACTTACACCCGAACCTGGACGTTTAACGGATCTGCAGAACGCCGTGAGAGGCGGAGCGGACTGCACTGGTGCGCTGCAGAGACGGAGCGCGCGGGCTCGGCCCGCCATCGTCTCGTTATTGGCGGCATTTGCACGCGCGTGTTTGCGCGACGTCGTGGATTCAATCCAACCCCGGGCGTGAACCTTTGACGGCAGAACGACACACCAACCGTGTGTGTCTCTGCGCGTGTGTGAGTCCACCTCTGGCTGGAGGCATTAGCGGGGAGTCTTTGACAGAGGTCGGCGCCCTCGTTTAAGCCCCGCTCCTTACCGCAAACAGCGCCCCCACAGCAAGCCGGGTAATGAAAATCCCCGGTCCAATCTCATCCAGCCCTGACGAGATGACAGACATCCGCAAATGAAATCAAAAAGCGGAGCTGATGAAACAAGGGGGGGGTGACGCGCAAACGCAACCAAAACCCTCATCCCGGTGCTGACGGGCGGATGGAGGAGATTGCGTAATCCCTCTGCCGGGCCTCCGCTATTTGCTCTATCACACGTAAGAAAGAAAAACAAAATAAAGGAGGGGGGGGGGGTTGAGATTGTATTATTCCTCGAGGCGGAAGGCTTCTCAAATATAGGGCCGCTGTAAATAAGAACTCTAAATATTATCCCGGCAGCTGCGCGAGCTTCCGGGGTGGTGAGGGCTAATAAGTTGTTGTAAGTTGTTGCTGCGAGCGGGTCAACATTCGGTTCCAATCCCCCTCGAGAGCAACTCGTTCATGCGGTGGAGAGAGAGAGAGAGCGAGAGAGCGAGAGAGCGAGCGAGAGAGAGAGAGAGAGAGAGAGAGAGAGAGAGAGAGAGAGGGACAAAATCCAATCCCGGTGCCTCTCCGGACGCTCTCTCGGTTTCATCACTTGCAACAAATTCCAGGCCGGGGTTGTTCAACATGCAGTGGCTGTTTGTGCGCCTTTCACAAGAATACGAAGCGTTTCCATTTCAACACCGAGCGTATCGCCGGGGCCCGGGCCCGGGCCCGGGCGGCCAGACTCCGGGGGAACATTTGAATATGACCTTCAACATAGACAACACAGGCGTTTCACTTGTTTGTGCGGCTGTGCTTTACCCCCTGCCTTTTTTCTACATTTATTATTTCTAAATGTCTCATAACTGTGTGTGTGTGTGTGTGTGTGTGTGTGTGTGTGTGTGTGTGTGTGTGTGCATGTGGCTGGAGGAAACAGTGCAGCGCGGCCCGAGAGGCGAGAGTCACTTTAACAATGGGGATGTAGAGTAACGCACAGCGCTGCTGTATCCTCACTCTTAACAGAGTGCTGTAAATGATTGATGCTCTTGCAAGCCAAACGCGTGCCGTGTTTCATTCTAACGGCGTCTTTTCTCTCAGGATCCGCTGCGGGGTGGAACGCGGGGCGCGGGTGAATGGACTGCTCTCCGTCGCAGTTTGTGAGCAGGGTCGAGCCGTCGCCCGACAGCATGTCAAACACGGAAAAGTGCTCGGAGCATCCAATATCCCTCCTCCCTCCTCCCGGCACCCTGCCATCCATACAGCCGGAGATGTATCCCACCTTTCCGCATTAGGTGAACGCGAGGCCGAGTGGGTCGCACCGCTTCTGACTCATTCCGGCATGTCTCGTTAACTCTTAGCTGGCCGTGCTGAGCAGGCACTGCGTCCGTCTCTCCGGGCTGTGATCCCAAAGCAAAGCGTGTAGGAAAACACGAGAGCCCTGTTCTCACGTCCACAAACACACACACACGCACACACCAACACCCACACACACACATGCTCTCCCCTGATGACAAAGGGGAGGTCAGTGATTATCAGTCTGCCTAACAGCTCACGCAGTCAAAGATCAACAGGCAGCCACTGTTGTCTCTGAGAGCTGTCGAGCGGACGGAAGTGAAACGATAAGATGCCTGTGAAGAGTTAAAAGGGAGAAGAAAGGCCACTGTGTGCTGACAGGGCCACTCAGATTCTGGCCTGACAATGGGTTCGGCGTGAAGATGATGTGAGCTTTGTTCCGAGTGGATTTGCGCTGGGAAGGCCTGGGAGGACGGGGGGTGGGGGGGCGGTTCAAAGAGTGACCCTGCGAGACCCACACACCCTAACACACCCAGAGTCCAGACGACGATGACTCAGAGCGGGACAATTGGGGATACACATTGATCGCTGCACTTAAAGAATTGGAGGGCCTTTATTGCCTGGGCGAGGCGTGTCACCGCTGCAGCACTAACTCACAACATTACAGTCGCTAGCGTCCTGTTGTTCTAAGAACGAGCTGGACCGTCAAATCCTATTTCTCCCTTCTATGTGTCCTCCCCGTCGAAAAAGCCACTGATCTGACGGGCTATAAATACCCCGACAGGACGCAACGCATGCACCGGCCGCATAGCGACGTAGGAAGCCGAAGCCAAAACAACAGCTGTACGGAGGGGAACAACCGGCGGAGCAGCGAGACGCCGCGCTCACCGGGTCACAGGGTGAAACGCGCGGCGAGGGGGAAGTTCGTCTGCACGATGGTTCAGATCTGGGGCCGCCACATGAAAGGGCCCTCGCTGGCAGAGCAGGACGCTCTAATTCCACCGGTTACTATTACAGACGTCGGCTGAATCGGAGCCTAGAGAACACACAGACTGTTTTCTCACAGCGGCGGGGAAGGCGCGCCGGGGCACAGGCATGGAGAGGGTTCGCGGAGTATCTGTGGCGTTGTTAACGTATCGGCAGCCCGACGGAGGAGTGAAGGATGCCGGGGACCGTCCCAGATGTTGAAGCGTCGTTAAGAAAAAAGAGTGCGGGCGCGATGAGGTCGCCCCCCAGGAGAAACGTCTCGTAGCCGTACGGCGTGGCCGCTCTAATTCGAAACAGCTTCACATCAGACGGAAAAAGCAGAGAGCGAAAGACGCGGGGACCCCGTAAAGCAAATTACCAGAGGCCCCTCCGTCTCTTTAATGCCTCTGCTGTTGTTTTGGGGCCTTTAATGTGAAGACTGTAAAACAAGAGAGGGTGAAATCGGGAGGAGGGCAGAGGCAGCGAAAAAAAAAACACCCCCGAGCGGCTCGAGCATGGCCCACACAGCCTCTCACACAGCTCGGCAGCGAGGAGACACTTCCTGTGAGTCTAATCCTGACATATTCCACCGCGCCGCTTCATGTTACTGAGAACATCTGTGCTGACTGTAGCTGCTACCAGCAGCTCAGAAATGTCACCGTGGCATTCAATATTTGGGCTTGTTGCACAGCGACACAGCCATCTAGGCTGGTGGGGATTCGATTTGTTTAAAACCCCCCCCCGACAGACACCTATTGGTACTTCTCTCCTACTTTGGCCGTGTGGAACTGAAAGTAGCCTCCTCGCACTTCCACCACCCTGAAAAAAAAAACACACACACTTCTTGCGCTCTGTTGTCACAACAGATGGGAAACAGAGACAAAAGAGAGAGAAAATGGTCAGCATTCATCCTGAGATTGCTTTATGAGGGAAATGCTAATGAAGAGGAATGCCTTGGGCTTACGTGGACAGTAGCTACAAAGGAGCTGCACAAAACCATCATTAATGAATCTGCATATCCAGTCAGACTGGATGGGCTGCCCCATCTCAAAGAGCTTGCCTTAAGAGGATTATTACCACGCGGTCATCTGTGTCTATGTGCAAGATGCCAAAGGCTCACATGCAAGCGTCCTTCCTGCACCGGTCCTGAGCAGGGACCTGATCCTGTTTTTTTTTTTTTTGGGTGGATGTGTGGTGGGGGCTCTTAGAAATGACAGCTTGACAAAGACAGTTCATCTTGAAGTGCTGGGAAGAGGAGCTAATCTGTAGCTCCCCTACATTTCTATGCACTGCAGATTAAGCCGCAGACTGGACCCCCCCCCACCCCTCTTCAAACCGCCCCTCTGGTGGCTGAGAAGCCTGGGTGGGTGAGTCTGTGTGCATGCTGGGGTGGGTGGGTGGGTGGGTGGGGGTTCGGGCTGGCTGGCTGGGCTGGAGTGAGCACGCACGGGGGTTTACTTACCATCAAATAACTTTAAGTGCTGAGTGTCTGCCTCACATATCCTCATATTCACCACACACACACACAAAAAAAACACCTAATCCCTTCTTTATGATAAGCTGTCGCAGAGCTCGGACTGTCTACCGAGAGACCAACAGCGGGATTTAAGGTTGCAAAGCCACCTCAAATTAAATCAAACATAGTGGCCCTCTAAATCTCAGAGCTCCTACGCACTCAGAAAAGCAAACACAGAATACAATAAGTGGCTGTGGATTAAATGGCTGCTCCTAAAGGCCAGGCACGGCTGACCCCGGTAGGCCACTGTAACTCATGCATGATGTCGATGTGACCCCCCCCCCACCACTCCAATCTTGTAAGCGTGCATCTCCATCCCATTCCTCTGCATAAGTCATCGGGACACCCTCAACTGTCCCAGAGAGGCTCCACTGGCCCCAAAACTGAGTCCACAGTCACAGCTCACAAACTTAAATCCAACAGAGTGTAGTTTACGATTAACAGGTACTCAGAGATCTAATGCCCTCCAATATACCTCAGTTAAACTGTGAAATGTTGTTCAAGTACATCTGACATGATCTATAAAGATACGGGCGGTACTCCACTGGGAAGGAAATAAAAAAGATGCGACTTCTCTTTTCCTCCTGTGGTTCACACCACCATCTCAAATAAGACAAGCGCTGGGATCAAGATTGGCAGTTTCTAATTGCGTGTTTTTTATGTGTCTGTGTGTGTGGCTTCACCTCTGACACCGCCAACTACAAGAAAAACCTTGGGCTTTGACTCCGCCGTGCATTGCAGGGTGCAATTTTCCCATCATTGTTGTTGGGCAGAATGGCCCCGGTGTCTGGAATGGTCGCCCTCTGTCTCTGTGACAATGCTTTAGTGATCCACACACACTACAGTAATGGCTGCTGGTACAAAGACCTTTTGACGTTAGTTGGTGGTGGTGGTGGGGGGGGTGGGGGGGGCAGCGCTCGGACTCAAAGCTGGCTGCATTCTGCATCCAGCTCCCTCTGACTGCTGCCTCTGCAGTGGCCCACCCCTCCCCTCACATCCCCTCTCTCATTCAGCCCCTCTTGAAATGGTCGGGAGACTCTTTTCTGTAGTGTGTGTGTTTCTGTGTGTGCTTTCTGTGTTTGTGCGCTCTGTGGATGTGTGCTCAGGCTTGCCTAATTGACATTAAGATCTATGAGTTGAGATGCTTGCTGTGGGTACCTGCTACTGACAAGGTCTGAATGAGCACAACAGAGACGTGGACGCGGACGAGAAGAAGAAGAAGAATAAGAAGAGAGCAGAATCGTTAGGGACGAGAGGAAGAGACAGAGAGCTGATGGATGATGGAGTCTTGAAGGAACGCAAGGAAGAAGATGGTGATTGTATTCCTCATCTCTCAGAAGACTATAAAAAGCGAAGAGGCAGGGCCAGGACAAACAACATTACCTAAATGGCCAATTTTTACTACCCCTGATATTTTATTCAGCTGCACAATGCTGATATATTAAAATATCCTTCGGCACACACCCATTCACACACACACATAAGGATGCACCACCCCTACCACCTAATTACTACTGTAGCGTAGCGGCAGCAGACAGAGAGAGAGAGAGAGGGAGAGAGAGAGAGAAAGAGAGGGAGAGAGATGGAGGGAGATGGGAGCAGCGGGGCGATCAGCCCATGCAGCATGTGTTAGTAGTGTTGGACGCACACACGCCGGCTGGTCCTGAGTCTGTGTGATGGTGCCACGCACATGCTGCCCATGCATAATGCAGAGCTCAGGTGGCAGCGAGGGGTGGGGCGGGCCAGAGACCCCTCTGCACCACACCACACCACACCACACTACACTACACTACACTGCCCGAGCTGCTGCAAACCACCACGCCTCCCGACCCCTACCCAACCCCCCTCCCTCCTCTCCCTCCTCTCTCCCCGGTCAGTCCTCCGAGGGGTTTTCTGCCCTGTGATTCACTAGATATGAGGAGCAGTGGCCGAGTCATAGTGGAGGGGGAACAGGGGAGCTGGGGGAAACAGCGTCTGAGCTTCCCCCTCCTCACCCGCCTTAATGAGGGGTTGTCTCTGATCAAAGCGTGGGCAGAGGCGTGAGGGAGACGGCAGTCACAAATCACCACTGCCGTGTTGGGGTCGACTCCATCTCCGGGTGGAGACGAGGACGCGGCTTCTTGAAGCTGTGTCCGAGGGCTGCTCTGCGATGGTAAGATTAGACCGAGCAGCACGCCAGACATTCTTGGTGTGGCTGAGGACTGTGAGAACGGCTCTGCGGCCTCTGTCCTGGCAGTGGACAGACTGGACCTGAAGCCTGCAGGACGCACAGCCACAGGCACGCACAGGCTGCCCTAAGTGGATGCATTGTCTCGCAGCTCCGTCTCTTTTTAGTGCCCAGGGCCACAAGGTGACACACGTCTTAGCGACTGTATCAATTTTCAGGGACCTAAACAAATCACATGATATGCGGCAAATAATGTGTGAAAAAGTAACAGGATACAAACGCACGCTGGATTTCTCCTCGCATACGTGTGTGACATGACTGTGTGGCACAACTAGGACAGTCGGAGTGTTAGCAGACACTTTAAGTAGCGCGCCATCTCTTTGTACAGAGGAGTCTACCCTCGCCATGAGCACACTATCCTCCATTCTCCATGCTGCAGCAATATCCTTAACCCATTCACTGCCACATCCAGTGCCCAAGACCTGACTAGATAGCAGCCAAAATACAACCCACCCCTGAGCAAATACTACAACAGACACGATAATAAAATGTCAATGTCATGAAACAGTGACTAATCACAGTAATTAATGAAGTAGCTGCAGGGCATCTGATTTTTAGTGAATAGTGAACTCAAATAAAAATGAAATCTCCAAGTCCTGGTGTGACAGTTCTTCAACTCTCTATCATTTGTCCTTTCAATATCAAAACATTCAGCTGCGCCAAATACACTAGATCACTTTAGATGAATACATTCAGCATTTCATAACCGGGTACTAATAAATGCACTTTTCACGACGGGATTATTTTCTATCTGCACACAGTGTTCAGTCCTACAACAAACTGTGTCCACGGCCACACCGAGGACATGCGATCACTTCAGGAGGATTAACGCCACATGGCCTGATCGCAGCATCACGCGCGCGCGCACACACACATACATACTCATACACACACATTACACACTGAGCTGGCGCAGAAAATGGGCTGCTGCGTAAGATAGACTAAGACATGCTGGACTCCATCGCTTGCAGAAACGGCGAGGAACTAATAACCGAACCCTGATGGTTATACACACACACACACACACACACACACACACACACACACACACACACACACACACACACACACACACAAACACACACACACACACTCCCCCTCTCTCATTGTGCAGCGGCTGAAACTGTTCTGACTGATGAGCTCACAGCGATATCACACACAGACACTAAAACACACACACACACCCACACACTTATTAGACACAGTGCGAAAGCACGCAGTCCAGCCTTAATTGATCTCCGCGCAATTATCCCGCGGCCCCCGGGTTAAGATCATTAACGTCAGGCGTTTTCTCGACTCTGTCTGATCCAACTATCCCATCCAGCCGCACGCACAGCGTAGGAGCATGGGAGCACCTCAGTGGAAGGTCTGGGCAGACTGTCCACTGCGCCTCAGACCCATTGTTCCGCCCGTCTCCGCTGAGGTGCGCGCACGGCGGAGCGGCAACTCCGCAACTAGCGCACCTCGGCGGACAAAACACACACACAGAGACGTTCTAATAAGATCCGCGAGATAAAGGGGAGGCTGTGGAGCACCACTTACCGACCACGGTGTATCTGTCCATGTAATTGAGGATGTTGCCGAAGCTGAGGATGCCGGCGGCGGCGGCCGGAGAGCGGCAGCGCAGCAGCGCGGCTCTGAATTTCTGGCCCGGTCTGCAGGGGTGCAGGTCCGGGCTGGACTTGAGCCCGGGGCTCATGCTGCCCGAAAGCGTGCGCACCTCGTCCGAACTGCTGCAGCCTTCAATCTCGCACCCATCGCTCTCCACGCACATCTTCGGGCACGAAAAATCCAGCGCCGGGAATAAGCACACACACGCGCACACGCACACCGTGAAGGAGAATGGAGCAGATGAGGGGAGTTGAAAAAGACTCAGCGGCGGACGCTGAAACGGAGGTTACAGGCTGCTGTGTTGAGGCGCGGGAGCTCCTCTTGTCGGGATCATATTTTGCTGGCAGTGTGCGGTGACGGCCGGGCTGAGCGCTCCTTAGTATAATTTTTTTTTCCTAGGGACCAGGCGCTGTAGTGCGAGGGGGCGTGGCCTGCGCGCCGAAGCCGCGCCCCCCCTCGGAGCCCTGCAGCGAATGATGGAGCCACACCTGACACCACGCTGCAGATGCCGGGGAATTGCAATCGGAGTGTGGTTGGAAAATCCTCTGTGTTATTCCAGGAATTGGCAGCGGTGGAGTGAGGTGGATAGGCTGGGTCAGTGTTGGGCAGATGACTTACTAAATGTAATGCATTACCTGCAGTGATTACTGGCTTTTGCCGCTTGTTTACAACGTATTTATTATTTACTACGTTTTATATGATGTGAATTCCCTATATCACTTGATCGCTTCCCCTAATGGATCTATCTATCTATCTATCTATCTATCTATCTATCTATCTATCTATCTATCTATCTATCTATCTATCTATCTATCTATCTTTCTAGTAGCTGTCATGGTAATTCACACATACAGTATAATACAGTATTTCTACATTATTTTTCAGTTACTATCACAAAAATAACTGTATGACTATTCTAAAATGTACATTTTCATGTATCTCATTTAAAAGTCATTTATTTTTTTTAGAGATAGAGATAGACAGAGAGAGAGATAGTGTGTGAATGCACCATAATGATATGCTACTCTTTAAGTTGACATATGTTTAAGTTTAAGTTGACATGACAAACACAGTGTCATTAGTAGGGAATAAGTAATGGAAGTAGGTCATGAAAGTGTGTTGCACTGATACGTTTAGAGAGAAGAGGAGGCTGCTGGACAGTCCCTGCTGTGCTCATATTTTTAGTTAAGGGTCCCAGATACAGCACATTTCTGGATACATCTGTGTGTTGTTTGTCTCTATAAATATGAGTGACCTTACGCACCTTGTCACCCTGATGTGGCTCCTCTTATCAAAGTCAAATCCGTTTATTCACAGCAACAACAACGGTTCATGTCCAGGGAAATGCTTTATAGTGAGATAAGACGGCCGGGCGAGTTTGCATTAGTCAGAGCAAGACAAAAAGCAGGTCAACAAACCCATAAAGAGTCAACAGCAGTGCAATGAAGAAACAGCGAAATAGCAGTGTGTGCCACGTCCTTATGATGAGCGTGATGATCTGGGTCATCGGGCAGCTTCAGGTTTGGGGCCGTGAAGGACGGTCCTGGTGGCTCCTGCAGCAGGGGCAGCAGGTCGACAGATCTGGACCTGGAAGAGAGGAGGAGGAGGAAGAGGAGGAGGAGGAGTTCAGGGATTTAACCTGAGGCCCAGTACATGAAAAGCAAACAAAAGGATCTTAAGACCAATTCTGTACCTCCAAGCCAGCGCAGATGGAAAATATTTTTTCAGTGAGGAGTCTCACTGCTGCATTTTGAAAAGGCTCATTGAATAACCATAGGTGAAACGTCAGTGGACACAATTAAAAGTCTGAAAGAAATAAAACTCCTACCCAACAATCTCAAATCCTCCACAAAGGGAGGGGAGTTTCCCGTGTTGGAAGTGATCGAAGGTGGATGAGGAAAGCCCCAACAATAGAGCTGACTGGTTTCGAGATAGCACTGATGATTTAATGATTGACAGTCAGTGATAGAGGGCCAGGATCAGGTGACTGTGTGACTGTGCTGTTTGTGCTCGATGAGTACTTGTTAATCAAAGATTAGGTGGAGCATTCAGAGATGTTGGGAAGCAGCTACAGAGTAGCATGATACAGTTACCCGCGCGCGCACGGTTTAGCCTGCGTTCCAGATTAGCCTCGATACAGAACCAGCAGCTTCCTGGCAACATTAATAACATCTAAAAGCAGCAAAGTGAAGTGCACTCTCATGCATGACTCAGTAAATTAGTTAACTAAGCTCCTCCTATCATCATCATGTAGCGGGGTGTGTTCATATCTTACGATGACTGCAATGGAAACCTGTATGAGGAAGCCGATCGGTTCAAGTCTGGATGGGAATAAAGGCTGTGACACAGACAGATTCTGGATTTATTCGTGGGATGTTAATCTTATAAATGCATTGCATCACCACACTAAAAGTGTAATTGTCGATAGCAACGACGAGTAAACTGTTGGATCTTTTTAGCTCATGACATTTCATTGTGTAATTGGACAGAAAGAAGAAATGAGAGTTTCAGTAGTTTATCAGGCAGGTCACATCAAACCTTCATACCGCATGACAACAATGAACATACGAGAAATACAAAATGAATTTTTATTACGTAGATTCCACGGTAATCTACAACCACACAAACCCCATACACCTCAATCTTTATGTGTAAGTAACAGCATCCTCTACGATGTGTTAAGTTGGTATCATATTTCTTTTTTTAAGGTAGAAATTAAGAGATCCATAGACATTTAAGGACCATAACATTGGTTTGCGGTTTGCAGCTTTCATCGAAATGTGCTGAGCTGATACTGCAGAGAAGTGCTCTGACCCCACATTAGAGAGAAACAGAGAGATAAAAACAAAAACAAAGAGAATTCTGCCAGCTACTACACCTTGGAGCAAACTTTTAGCAGCTATCTCGGCACCACAAACATCTGGGAACTGTCACAAAAGACGACAGCAGTGCTTAAATCAGTCCCAGATGACATAAAAAGTGGATTATTTTGACGTGATTTTCACTCACGGGCAAATCAGAACCACTCAAGGCCCTGGACCAAATTGTCACCTTCTCTACAATGCTCTGAAAGAGTTTTACCCCGTATCTATCCCTCTTAAAATGATTTAGCGCCAAAAAAGAAACAGAAACAAAAAACTAACAGTAAATGTGTTGCCTGAAAGCAATGAAGCCGCAATTGCCCCTGAATCATATGTAATCTTCATCACAACAAGCGGTTGAGGGCGCAGCCAGACAGAGTGAGGCAGGAACGCCGCACGAATCCTTCCACTGGATATGTTTGTCTGCGGCATTCCTGCTGGTTACAGAATAAACACGGATGGGAAGGGGTGGGGGTCATCATCTGGTTCGGTTAAGAAAAGTTGAACACAATGCAACTGGCTCAGTTCTGACAGTCTCTGTGGCCTCTGTCACTGCAATCTACGGCGGGCCAGATAAGGACAGGCCGCGGGGACTTTGCTCCCACTCTGTCCCACACTGAAACTCCAGCATTGACGCTCCTGTGAAAACACTGCGGTTATCACTGATTGCGCTGACGACTTGAGCTGAGGAGGCCTGCGAAGCTCAAAGTGACAGACGCATCGTGTCCTCCGGTGTCGGAGCGCTTACGCCTCAGTTATTGCGGCCGATGAGCTCCCAGGATAAGACGGCTCAGTGGCTGTAAAGGAGAACGAGCTGTTTCTGAATGGCAGGGAGAGGCCCCGATCCTGCACGCATACGTGCTTTCTCTGCCATCTGTGGGCTGTCAGAAAGGTGCCAAAACATCCCCAGCTAGTTGTTAGACTGCTCGGTTCTGCACGCCGAGCTGTTTTCACGTCGGCATGCGTCACAGGGAGGCGCGTTCATAACCGGGGAACAGGCCGCACTGAATGGATTTGAAGAGAAAGGTGTGAGGGAGAGAAACAGAGCTGCTGATTAGTCGCACGTTCCGTACATACGTGTGAGCGTGAGGGGGGATGATGGGGCTTTCCTGACAAGTGCAATATGGTTGAAAGCAGAAAGGGACAGCGTCCAAACGAGGCCAACGCCCCTGAATCGCCGTGAAACAATTACCCTGGTGAGATTTCATTCTGTCGTACACGATTCGAGAGTGAAAGTAAACAAAGTGGAGCGCTCAGCTCGGTCTGGGAGGGGATGATGGAAGATGAGGGGGGATGAATCCTGGCATCGGTGCGGGGTAAGGCTGGGCACTTGGCCTAGCTCTGCTCTGCAGGCGTTTGGCATGGGGGGGGGGGCGGTATCAGAGCCGAGGTCTGAATCCACTCGCATACACCCGGCGACCTGTATTGTTTTCCTCGGGCTGGGATGAGAACGCTCTGCCAGTATAACCTAAAGCCCCGTACGGTATTTGTTTTGCAGGAGTGCTTTCAAAGCAATCATCCACTCGCTCCCCAACAACTTTGATGTCTCTGTGTTCGAATCTGGAAAGTATGATCGGGGCGTCCCAGCCTGCAAGGCTCGGCCCAAAACCTGACAAGAATTGTTTGGGTTTTTTTTGTCTGCAGAGCTGCCGACTGACATACAGGACAAGAGGATGCAGGAAAGGAGGAGAGAGCCAAAACCAGCCAGTGGTCTCACACGGAGGGCTTAGGAGGGAGCCCCACTGAACAGTTGTTCCTGTCTCCCCCTCTCTCCCCTCCCCTCCGGAGCCCCTGTCTCCCCTCTTTCTTCGCCGTGTGCTTGATATGCTGCTCATGTCTGTGGGATCCTGTGTGTTTTTCCATCGTGGAGAATGGCTCGGTGGACGCCGACCTATCTCTGGCAGTATTCTGCTTTGTGGCCCGGAGCCACTGAGTCACTGCCCCGGCCTTCCTTCCTGCCTCAGCTCAGGGCCGAGCCTGCAGTGCAGGATGGGAGATAACCTGCTAATCGCGGGGGGCCCACGGCGGCTGCGGGGCCGATAAGGCTGACGCTCGGCCTGCTATCGCGTCCCTTCCAGTGAGTTTAAATGTCCCACTGACACGTGTCTGTCAGCTGTGCGTCAGTCAGATGTTCTTCTGCAGAACACGTTTCTGGCTTTTAAAGCCCATCACATTCACATTAGCCTCCAGGGTGTACGGCACTGGAGCTTTTTTGTCTTTCCTGCTGTGACCAAAAACAACAGCGATTAAGTGCGTTTCGGTGGAATTAAGTCCAGCTGATGGTTGCAGGGTTGTTCCATCCGACCGTTCTCATACAGTTTCTGTCTTGTATGCGTAACAAGGCCTTGTCCACAAGCTCAGAAACAGCCATCTATCAATCCATCTTCTGGAGTCCTGCTCACATAGGATGAACATACACACACACCTTGCACTCTTATTCACATTTAGGGATATTTTTGAGTTTCCAATTGACTTAAGTGTAGATGTTTGGCCTGTGGTGCCTGGATTCCAAAAGATGCAAACTACATTGTGTGTCTAGCAGTGATGTTGATCATCTCTTAGTTGTGGTTTTAATTTTAATTGTTACACCTGGCCTGCTTTTCTTTCTATTCTAGGTTGGAGCAATTGTGAGGAAACTCAATTTACTCAAGGGAAACTCAGTTTACTCAAGGGGTCAATATAGGAATATTTGTGTTTTTTTTTCTTTATTTTGTTTTCACTTCAACTTATACTCCAGTAATCGTTCCCCATTGTTGTCTCGATGGGTTACGTTCTACGTCCAGTAAAATATGCACAATTTCCCCTTCCTGTCCTGCGTACCTTTGTTTCGCTGAGTACACTCTGTCCATTAACAAACAGGAAGGAGGGAATAAATAGGCCACTCTGATGTTTGCGTCAGCCGAGGAGAAAGCAACCAGGAGCGGATTCCTCTCAGTAAAGATGACGCGTCGTTGCCAGCCTGACGTCATGCTTACATGGTCTCATTCCCCAATAGGCAGCAACTGCCTGGTACCCGGCCACTGCAGGAAGTGCACGTGTGTGTGTGCGTACAGTACAATTCGACCCAGTGGGGGGTTTTTCCGTCCTCTCCGTTGAACTCTTGGAAAATTAACGCCGTTTCTGTTTTGACCCATGAGAGCGATTCATGCAACTGATACAAATGCTTGACAAAGCTCTCAGGCAATGAAGCATCCAACTAGAGCCATTTCACTCAGGCCAGTGAGCAGAGAGACCTGGGGAGGATCCAGCTCCGTTTATTCATTAGAGCTTCAACGGCGCCCAGGCCGAGGCCTCTCCACCTTCAGGAGTTTTCGAGTTCCCAGCTGTACCCGAGCTGAAGAAAAATGCCCGAACAATGTGTAACAGAGGGCTGCTTCTGGCACCCTGCCCTCCCAGCTGGGGGGCAGCGGACCCCCTCCCGCTCCAGCTCTCCTCATACACATTTGTTATTGGAGCCGGAGCCGTCTTGGCTTCGGTCGGGCTCGAGGTGTGGGCTTCTGCTGCTCTGACCTTTTCTCCTGCACTGCAACCTCTTGACCTCAGCTACTGTGTGTAGCTACTGCACCCCCCCCCCCCCCACACACACACACACACACACACACACACACAGATGCCCTGCCGTGCACTCCCAGACTCCAGCTCCAGCGTCTGCCCGCAGAGCAGCTGAGGACTTGAAGAGATTGGAGCTGATCCGTCTCTGCTCCAGTGTGATCTGGGGCTTATAAAGTGCCGCAGCGACTAAATATAGGGCTCAGGGGCAGAGACAGCTTCTTTAATACGCTCATTTAATTATTTATTCGACAGCTCCATCCAAGCTGGACTCGGTGGCCGTGGGTCATCAGTCTCCATTGATCTGTCTGAGAGGTAAAAGACAAAAAAAAAAAAAAAAAACAGCCCCGCTGTGCCACTGTCTGGCTCCGCATCCTCGTGTTGATCAGCCACATTCCTCATGAAACCAAGAAACTCCCATCAAACTCTTCCTGATTGCATTTTGAGCTGCTGTGCGACTGAGGTCGACGTGCGAGCGAGAGCAGCTCGGCGCGGTGCTGCAGCTCATATTTATAGCATGTATGGGTCTTTGTAATTACCCCATGGCCATGGCCGTGTCTGTGAATCAGCTCTCTCCCTGGCCCAGTGGCCAGCGAGCCTCTGGAACAGGAATGCTAAATACATAGGACCAGAATGTGCATATGCCATTATAAGGCAGACCTCAGATTTGGCTGCGTTTCCTTTGTAGTCCACATTCAAACTCCCTGCTCCAAACAAAGTCATTTGCATGACAGCAAGAAATGGCTTATGTAGCCTTATCAAAACCTCAGTGCCTATCCCATTACGGATAATCACAGACAATGCGGATGTGTCAGACCATAAATATCCCCGACACTTTCAAATTGAGCTGAAAATAACACTTGGCTGTTTTTATTCACTCTCTGACTGCAACCTGCGTTTGCACGCAGTGAACCCCTGTGATAATTAATGCTGACAGCTAAAAGAAAAAAAAAAACCCTGCATGCAGGCATACCTATGTGAATCATTGCCCCCCAGTCTAATCAACACATTTCCTTTGTTCTTGTGTCACATGTGCGGTAGCTGTGCGGTGAGGTGCCGCAGCCGGGCTCTCTGTTCGCCTCCAACATTTTCTGCATTCACCTGTGGCCCACGTGAGGCGCGAGGACACGAACGCTCACATGATGTAATTTTCCAAATAAGGGGCTGCGTGGAGGGGCCTCTTCCTCGGTATGGCGTCGCGTCACTGCGGCAGTTTCGCCGCGATAAGGGAAATCGTGCAACCTCACATCCACAAATGCGGTCAGACCTCTGTTATCTCCGGCCCAGGGTCCATCTGCGGAAGGCTGAGAGGAACGCAAACGCGGCTCAGATAAGACGCCTCTGCCGTCCCTGTAAATATGTGCGATGGATATGAGTTATTTTACTGATTGGTGCTAAAATTATGGCCGCGCCTGGCCCGTATGAATCAGTGTGTGGCTGCTTTTGCGACCGAGAAGGCTCTCTGAGTAAACAGGGAGCGTATCCGCTCTCCCCTCCTGGCTCCTGGCTCCTGGCTCGCTCATTGATCGGCCTGGACAATTTATTAGCCATTGTGACAGTTTCCTGTACAGCCCGGGTCGACAGGGGAAACGGAGAGGTATGCAGATAAAGTGCTCCGAAACATTGTGCACAATACCCATTGTGTTGTAATTGCAGGTCGGACTGTTACAACTCGAATGTTTTGCACATACCTCTGAGTGCGTGCGGTGCTACTCCACACGTCCTGCCGAGAAACGTGGTCCCTCGGCTCGCCCAGCGATCGCATCGCCTCAGGAAAATTGCAACCTTAAGGCCGAAACGCTGAAAAACAAAGGGAAATACCAGAGAATTCCACAATAAAGCAATTAAGCCTCCAACAATGGCCCGGCGTCCTTGAGCTCCGGCTATCGCTCACCCGTAAATGTCAGGGCGCGGGCGACAGTCTCGACACTCTGGTCGGAAACATTTCTCGGGACGTGTCGTCACTGACGTCTTCCACTTCGCCAACCAGGGAGACTGGGATTCAGCTCAGTGTACTGTGCGAACGTGTACCTGAGAGTGACGGCGGGTAGTGACCTCTGACCCGCCTGTTAGTGGATTTGCCCAGAGGGCGGTGGGGGGGGGACCTCTGCGGCGGCGGTATGAACGGCTTGGAAAGCGGGTTGACGGGCGGCTGTCACGCCGGGCCATGTAAATATGTCCTGTTTGTCTGCTGCTCGGCTGCGATCATGTTCCATGAACCCGGCAGAGGTCACGGGGCTTACGCTCACAGTAAACACGCTGAAACTCGTGGAGAGATGCGCACGGGGGAGGCAGAGCCCTCGGCGTCATACACATTCTCTGTGAGACTGGGACAGTGCTTTTGTTCCGAGTGGTAAAAGGAAAGGCGCGAGGATGGTTCTGAGCCCAAGGTATTTAACCTATCAGGTAATAAAATTTAGGACCTTCATTTTTCAATCTATTCTATTCTGAAATTTTCTGGGCAGGAATAAAGATGACAATAAACCATAACTGAGTGCTAATATTACTCTAAGAACATTATAAGTAATAATGCCAGATACACAGAGGGACACTGGACATTCTTACAGTAAATTCAGCCGGAAAATACTGCAATCTACTTCTGCTTGTTCATTCTTCTGGAGGGTCCGAGGGACGGCTGGCACAGCTACCTCGGCTCAGCAGTGACATTCATTTTCAACCCAACAGCGCCATCTAGTGGCCGATCAGAGAGAAGACTGACAGCGCGTAATCAACCATCGTCCATTCACTCACCAGCTTTCCAGTTTTGTTGCAGGGCTCTTTTGGGACGCAGATCCATCAGGACACGCACGTTCACCATTCACTCTCAATCTAGAATTTCCAATCAACCTAAACCTACGTGTTTTTGGACGGCAGAAGGAAACCAGAGTCCCTGGAGAAAACCTACATGGCCGCAGAGAGAACGTGCAGCCCCAGAGAAAGGTCTCCTGTCTGACCCAGGGATCAAACAAAGGTCATTCTGTTTCTCATTTACCTGTCTAGTCATTTACATTTACCTCAGATACATTTCTTCTGCCGTATGGAAAACCTGATCCCAAATTTCCGGGCCAGATCCGGTGAAGTATGCGGTGAAAGGATGCAGTGTACAGCTAATGTTGCATGCGTACGGTGGACATTGTAAATCCTGCATCTTTAACTGTGCGCGGTGCATATGTTGCGGTTGAGCCGCCAGCCCCTCCGGTGCTCATTAGGAGGCAGCAGCTGCACGCTGGCCCGGACACTCCGAGACGGAGAGGTTAATCCGATCAGCCTCAGCGTGGATACTCGGGCAAATTCGCCCGATTGTGCCTCATGTTCCTTCAGGCCGAACCAGAGAGCTCTTCAATCTGGTCATCACTACAGATGGTTGTCAGCAGAATTCAGGAGAATAATTAAGAGAGGAAAGGCACCGGGGAGCTAGTTATATACGAGTGAACAGGCACAGTTTGAGATCATGGCGTCAGCAACACCTGCTGTGGTATAGCCATCGTCACCTATTCACTTCAGCATGTAAACTGTTACTGTAATACCTCATTTTGTTGGATGAGTCAATGTTCCAGTGGGGGAGTCTCTGGCAAGTTAGTAGAAATCCCCCATGTTATTATATTTATATTCATTTGTATTTCGCTGACATTAAAGTGAAAAAAAATACCCAGGGTTCAAGGGAAAACAAAGCTCAATGACGCTTTTCCCTCCGTTTATTGAAAAGTCCAAAACAACAGTTTCTATCAGAAAACGGAATCACTTACTTATCAACAACACTGCACAGTACACCTGACGGAGAGGTAATATTATCGTACAGTCAATTACAATTGTGGTTCCTCTTCCCCTCTTCTGTTGCCGCGTAGAGCCACCTTCTGCCGAGGTGACGTGTGAGTCTGCATCATGCAAATGAAAATGACTCCGGTTCGGCTCGGGGGGCCGTGAAGGGCCCCCCGATTCTCAAGCAGCGCGAGGCCACAGTTGGTTTCCTGTGTTGGCAGTCGGCTTTGTGGCATCAAAAAAACAGAGCAAAAAAAAAAAAGGTTTTCAAAACATCCTGCGCCGAGTTTTAACTTAAAATATTAAAATGTGAGTGTAAAAAAAAAACAAAACATGATACGAGTTAACCGCACGGCCGCTTTTGTTCAGCGCGGCTCATGTCTATTTGCTGCCGAGTTCGGTGGAGTGCTCCGTCGTAGGTTGCTGCTGACGTGGTTGGTCCTCTGCAAACACACACGCACACACACACGCACACACACACACATTAATGCAACTTCCAGGTTGAACCCGTGCTCCTCCGCCGAGGTGACACACGCTAAGTGGCCAGGTCGATGCGGCTGCCTCGCACAACAGTAATTAGCAGGCCGGCAGAACGGAGAGAATGAGGCCAATTCAGAGCCAAAGTAGAAAGACAACGCCGCCTTTATCGGGTGGTCCCTGCATCCGCCTAAAACTAGACTGCCAGGGCATGTGTTGCTGTGGCATGAGTCCAGAATGTGCTCTTAACTGAATCAGGACGGGTGCTTTCCTGCTGAGGGCCGGTTAAACACAGGGCCCTTGTTCAGCGAGCGTCAGCGCTAACAACCGGCAGCACCGATGAGGCCCCATCCCTGCGCGCGCGCCGCATCCAGCTTTGCGGCGCTCACCGACACATTATCAGCATGAACTGAGGATACCATCTGTTTGCGCCTCTGTCTGATCGTGCCGCCGGTCGCCGTTTCATGCGCCACGGCAGAATGAAAAGCACAGGTACCTTCGACCAGCTGCTGAACCGCCTTCCTGTCCTCAGCGATGTAGAGGGCGGTCAAGAGGAAGAACAGTCCACCCAGGGTCCCAACAAAGATGCACACCAGGAGGCTGTACTTGAGACTGCGGAAGCTCCAGACATAGGTTTTGGGTTTGGTGCTGTGTATCGCTTCGGATATCTGCGGGGAGGGAAGCGTGTGAGTGCGTTAGCCCTCTGTGCAACCATCACAGTTGTTTTACTCAAGCCCGGTGATGAAACGGGTGAATCCACATGCGTGGACGTATGCGTCAAAGCTGCAGAGTCTGTCTCACCACTCCCACTAGGTACGGACTCCCGGCGTCGCCCAGGAGGTGGCACACTGTGATCTGCAGGGCCTCGGCCGTGGACCTCCTGCTCGGCACGACGACGTACTGGGGGAAGAGGCGACACAAAAACACCAGCCGTTGGCTCCTCATTCTGGATGGCGGCTTCCACGCCGTACTACGCGTGAGCCGTGCTCACACTCACCAGCAGTATGTCAGCCATGACGGCCCAGTTCAGCGATATCAGCACTTCGCCGATGAAGATGAACACCTGGGAGGAGACATTAAAGCAGCTCTGACGGACAGGGTTTCAGGGTTTCTAACAAAGTCGCCTCTAGGGGGCGCCACACGCGGCACAGAGTTGGGTAGGAGGCGGGTTTGTCCCTCACGTAAGTGGTGGGGATGCTGGCGGAGGCCACGAAGATGGCGACGAAGAGGCAGGGGGCGGAGCCCAGCAGGCCCACAGCGCAGATGATGGGGTCCGCGTTGGGCATCTTGTCCCGGAGCCGCTGAGACAGCAAGGTGCCGAGGCAGCCTCCCAGGATGCCCGTCAGCACGGTCACGCCGCCGAAGATGTAGCTGCGGGGGGGGGGGGGGGGGGGGGGGGGGGGGGACAGGCGAGGCGGGCGGCTCAGGAGTCGTTTCAGAGGGGCCGCAGCCAGGTGGAAAGGTCGCGCTGTACCTGTCTGTGGCGTTGCAGGGCTCCTTCTCGCACGGCTGCTGGAGCCCCTGAAAGACCTGAGCTCTGGACAGAAACGTGGGCGTCCAGAAAGCCAGAGCCCCGACCAGGAAGGCCGTGGCCGTCACCCCCAGAGAGGACCACACGTAGCTCTTACTGCGACCAGAGGTGCAAAACCAGATCAGATCACGAGCCGGTTTTCAGCGGGGGCTAATACAAAGTGTTGGTGCAAAGATCTTGATCAATATCTGACCAAGGATTTCACCACAAAATCTTTCTGTATATACAGATGACATTTTTGTTTTTTTCTTATAAAAATAAATAATAACAAATGATCTATTGTAAGCAATGCTCATAATAATCAATTTAAACCCGTTAATATGGACCATTTTCATAGTTTATGAAATTAGCAAATGCCAGAGGTTTTTTACTTTTAATTAATGATTAATTGTCAAAATGAATTTGTGTCATTTACGTTTTGGCAATGTTGTGATGACTCATGCTGGTAAAAAAGCAAAAAACAAAACTCGATATCAAATGAGCTCCCACTTTTTCAAGAGATATCTGATGTCCTCCAGGTAGGTGCTCTGCTCTCTGAATCCCTGCCCGTGGGTCTCAGCAGCACCTCTGGGTGGGTTCGGGCACAAGATGGCCAGCAGGATGAGCCCCATCACGCCCAGGATGGGAGTGATCTGGAGGCAGAGACACCCCCGTTAGTGGGCGTTCGGCTGTCGCCTACGAACACCAGCTTCAGCTGTGCGGGGGGAGGGCGCTCTCACCCTGAGAGCCCAGCGCCAGTCCCCCGTGACGGTGGCGATGCCTGCCCCGGTGATGTACCCCAGACCGCTGGAAAATACATACATAAACAAATGATAGATTGTCGAGCAGCGTCCTTGGAGAAGCCACGGGGCGGGAGGACGCGGAGACGCAGTCTCTGACCTTCCCACCGGGATGAAGATGTAGAAGAGACAGATCATGGCGCTGCGCTGGGCCCCGGTGAACAGGTCGCCGATGATGGTGGGAGCGATGGTGGAGTAGCTGGCCTCGCCGATCCCGACCATGGCTCGCAGCAGCATCAGCAGCCAGAAGTGCTGCATTCCGACAGGATTAAAAGCGGACGGTTTACGATTTGCGCACCGTTGGGCCCTGAGGCCCGCGAACTTCAGCCCCCGTCGCGCGTGAAGCTCGGGGGCGTTTCCGCTTGTGAGCGCGTCGAGTGACGGGGGGAAAGAGAGAGACTACAGGATGTGGCGTCGCGTCGCGCTTGCTGTTACTTCTCCTTTCTCGCGCGCCTCGCGCGAGTCATTTCACACTTACCGACTGGGTGACAAAAGAGCTGCCGGCCGCAGTCACCAGCCACACACTCAAACCACCTATCATGATGTATTTCCGGTTGTAGCGGTCTCCAAGGTAACCGAAGAGAGGGGCCAGGAGCAAGAAACTGCAGATGAAGACTGTAAGTAGGTTAGTACAGGTTGATTCTTAAAAAAAATCCGTGCGATGATGTGACAAGGTGACTCGACGCATGTCGAAGTGTGTGTGTGTGCGTGTGTGTGTGTGTGTGTGTGTGTGTGTGTGTGTGTGTGTGTGTGTGTGTGTGTGTGAGAGAGAGAAATTGTTCTCTTCCATAGAACTCTGTACCAAGAGCTCTTGCGCTCGCACCTGTTGCATCAGTTTGTCTCAATGAACGCAGGGTCAGTGTAAGTGTGAGCGTCGTCTAACGGCACCCCTTGAGACTCTCTCGGGGAGGCAGGGCTCGAGGTTTCTGAAATGAGCTGGGTTGAAGTCTGACTGACGAGACTGATGCCAGTCTGATAGGACGCGGTAACCGTCGAGACGGCAGCGAAACCGTCTGAAACCAGGCGAAAGTGACAGCAGAGTGTCACCGATAACGTTCCGAAACCTGATAACAATACGGTGAGGAAAAACAACAACACGCCTACCGCAGGATGTGTGTGTGTGTGTGTGTGTGTGTGTGTGTGTGTGTGTGTGTGTGTGTGTGTGTGTGTGTGTGTGCAGGTATTGCGACCCCGTACCTGTTTGCAGAAGGGCGGCCGTGCTGTCGCTTATGGTGAAGAACTTCTGGATGCTGAGGAGGACACCTGGAGAGACGACACGACAGCGAATGCGGGTGAATTCCCCGGCAACGCGCGCCTTCACCCGCCCCCGTCCCGCCGCCCGCCGTCTCACCCGCGATGGTGTAGCGCTCCATGTAGTTGATGAGGTTGACGTAGCAGAGCACGGCCACCGCCACGTAGGTGCGGGCGGTGGGCGCCACGGCCTTCTGGCCGGGCTGCGGGGCCAGCGACGACAGGCTGTTGACGAGGGAGCCGTAGTGGAGGCCGGAGCCGGAGCTCAGGCTCCAGCGGGGCAGGGGCCTGTCCTGCGCCGACGACACCGATCCCTTGGGCTCCATGGTGAGCCACTCTCCCTCCGCCACCTGGGGGCGAGGAGTCAAGAGAACCATTGACTCACGCGGGCATCCTCCGAGGAAAAAAAAAAAAGGCCTAATCAGACAACTCGATAAGGCTCGGTTGCCCGGTGACGGGGCAGAATTATGGTTCCGACGGGGGGGGGGGGGGGGTGAATGTTTTACGAGAGGAGACGAATTACGGCCACTCTCGGTTTCGCATTTACAAAAAAAAAGAGAAATACTCTGATTACATCACAGAACAATGGGCGACTGTTCTTTGCCACTGTGCATCTATCTACCCAACGTTTCCATGTGTGCTGCATTTGTATCGTGTTTGATGTTCTGTGCCCCGCAGGTAATCTGGTTGAGGGGGGAGAAAACCGGTTAATGTGGTTTGTGGAGACACTTAGGAAAGAGTCCTGACCTAAAAGGCAATTACACAATTAGTGCGACAGAGCAAACGGTTGCACCAGTAAACTGTCAAAATAGAGACCAAGAAAGGACTTCTTCTGCTCTGCTATTCTATCACTTCTTTCTGGTTCCACACCCGACACTGCCTTTTGGCCAGCTACGGTGCTTATTAAATAAAAGCGTTATATCTCGTCTCATCAGACGTGGCTTGAATAGCCGTCATTCATTCTGCCCCAGTCAGAGAGTCAGCATAGCCACAACAATAACAATCTTGTGTCCACTGTCGACAAAGGACAGAATATTTCACTGTGTAGACCCAGCTAAAACCCCTCTGACGCGCTGTATTCACATCATGTAGGTCCGAACGCTCACTTCCCCTTTGCGGACCCTCCGGCAGACGCAATGTGCAGAGAAGAAATGAATGGACTCACGCACTTGTCGACGATGTCCCGTTTCTGTAAGTCTCTCAGCTCATTCCATGGCGCTAAGCTGTCGGAGGCGGGTCCCTGCGCCTCTGAGGCTCGAACGCACTAACGGAGGCCTGAGCTCTAACATGCCTCGAGAGATATTAGGTTAGTGGAGGGACCAGCCCATTTTGGGCAAGTCATATGCCTTCACACAGACATCCACTGTGATGCAATGGTGGAAACGAGCCAAAATATCTTGTTCCCTTTGTTGGCTTGTTTCACCCCGTCTTGCGATAAAGCGGCAACTGTAGTGTGTTACGTTGGGTGGGTGTGAGGGTGTCAGGCAGTGCATGCGTTAGATGAGTATGCACCAACTTTCATCATGCGGTCGCTGCTCTGTCTAGGCATTTCCTCCAGCGATGCTGTGGCCTGAAACTGCTAAAGTGGCGGCGGGCAAAATGCAACATAGCCTCTTAACGCCATGCAGGCGCTCCAATCTACGGCCAGGGGAGTTGTCGCCATTAGAAAGTTGGATTGTTGGTGGAAAGAAACGCGTTTTCAGTTGGAGTCCTCAGCGGAGATGAAGGGATTGTAATCTGCAGTGTGGGAGATTCCTGTTACATTAGATTAATGCTGACAAATAATGTCGCGAACAGCAGCGCCCAGTTTAGCAACACCATCCACGTGAATGGTATTATACTTGGTAGAAGACGAGAACTTTTTTAGCCTGCCTCCGAAATTGGACAGTGTCGACTCTTTAATGGCGCGTCATGAAATAAAAGCCTCTGTCTGGAGAAGCGGACACCCCCCCCACCCCACCCCACCCCAGAGAGAGAAACGTGATAGACAAACACAAAATGAGCATGAAAACATTCGTTTTCATGTTGTAAATTTACGTTGGACAAGGAGACGTCTGACCCAAGGCAAGCACATGTGGACAAGGACAAGGCCAGCCGTGGACAAGCACATGGCCAGCTGTTTGACCGGTTGCAGGTCAGTCGTTTTTGGACACAATGGATCAAATTTTAGTGATTTAACTTGTATGACATAACAGACTGTTTGCCGTCATTATAGCATACTGGGGTCGCATCAGCTGACAAGGGCTGTTGTTCCTTCTTCCTTCTTTCTTCCTCCTTCGCTCATTATGTCAGTGAAAATACAGAATAGTGCGCTGAACGATACCTTCTCACATTTGGAAGTAAGCGATGTTACTGTGGATGTGGGATGGAGTGGCTAAAACCAAAGTGGAAATAGATGAGATTCTCATTTGTCCAGGTCAACATTATTCAAGGAGTCATGTGAAAAGTCGAGAGTAGGGCTAGTAGACTCTGGAAAACATTTCACTTCACATCCAAGAGGTGTCTTGGATGAGGTGGAAAAAAGTAGATAGCCCACATGTCTCACTGATGTTGTTCTCCAGTGTCTAGTGTACATTTAATGGTAATAGAACTGCTGCTAAGTAACCGAACAAACTCTCATGTTTTGGGGCTGTTGAGATTAACGGCGTTGCTTCCACCTAGTGTCCACTGAGAGTATTGCACCCTGCAGCACAACACAACATCACACTGGTAACGATGTTAACGGGTAACATCAGGGTAACGGTGTTCTCTGGAGGCCTGTGCGAGACCACGGGCTCTCAGGGGAAACATTACCTCGTCTCCACGAATCGGCCGATTTGATGGAGAAGTTCTACTGAAAAAAATCCTTCAAGCTCTCGCAAAACTACCCCGATAAATCCCCCCACCAAAACATGAGCAGCATTTCAACCAACCTCAAGGCAAGTGAGAGCACACTTAAACGAGACAAACATCTCCGGTGACCAAACCTTTTCGACCGCTCGCATGTTCTCCGTGAGAGGGTTAAAGGGTCCACATTCCCCTCTCCAAGAGTTGGCCCGAGTTAGCCTATTGTAACCGAACTGGGCACCCGTGTGCTAACGCTCCTCCAGGAGCTCAGTCCACGCTCCATACCTGGCGACAAGGTGTGGCGACCCCTCCACTAGGTGTCCCCGTCTCTGTCCCCGTCTCTGTCCCCATCTCTCTCTCTCTCTCTCTCTCTCTCTCTCTCTCTCTCTCTCTCTCTCTCTCTCTCTCAAAGTATCTTTATTTTTATTCGTTTGACTTTCAAGTCGGTAAACTGTCGGCAGTTACACATAGAAAAGAGAACACCCAAGGAGCATGCAGACAGCCTATTCAACAGCACCTCTAAAACAGACCCCAAATCGATCAACATTTCCACCCCGAGGAAGAATCATGTCCATGTCAGGAAATGAAAAGGTGTGCCGTGGAGTTAATGGAAGTGCCAGTGGCGCCGTGAGCTATATTCCGCTTGTCACATTCGTCTCGTCTGTCCAGCCATCCTTCAATTTAATGGGACAGATATGTATCATTATCACGCCTCGGGGGCGGAACATTTAAGAGGGCCATTCCAAGCGTTCGGCGGTCATATTGACACCTCTCATCACTTGAAATGGTTAATTAATGAGCCGCTCCTCTCTGTGTCTGCAGAGAGCTGAAGGGAGTGACGCGGGGCATATGGTCCACGCCCGGGCCGCGTTTGCTCCGTCTTTCAACCTGTGGTCAACAAACCTGTCACTACTTTCCATAGTTTCGTTGTGGTGGAACATATATCAATCACATCTACTGTCACTGTCTAATAAACAATTATTTTTTCTTCTTATATATTTCGGACCTGAATAAAACATTTCCACATGTTTTTAAATGTTCATTTTGAATATTATGAGCCTTCTTGGATATTTTCATGAGATGATGAAATGCTTTCTCCTTTCCCCATTAACCTACAGCACATTCTAGCGTTTATATTGACAATACATTTTTATCAATCCAGCTTTGCCCAATTAACAGTAACTACCTAAAAAGCAGAGCAAATA
Source organism: Karalla daura (assembly GCA_029224185.1). Classification (NCBI taxonomy): domain Eukaryota; kingdom Metazoa; phylum Chordata; class Actinopteri; order Chaetodontiformes; family Leiognathidae; genus Karalla; species Karalla daura. The sequence goes on from CM055204.1 coordinate 4,120,319, forward strand.
TAATCGAAACAAAGCATGAACGCTTCCTCTCTTTCGAGTCACCATTTTTATTTTTAGCAAGTAAAGTTGCCACGGGGGTGTGTCCGCTCTTCTCAGTTTGTACAATAGATTAATCCGAATTTACTTAATTGATCCCGGAGGGAAGTTAATAACTCCTTTGATCCTCCATCATGCATGAACGCCGACTGGTCTCGGGGCGTGTGCGTCGCCAGGATGGCCGCTAGAGGGCAGAACTGTGCACTCAATACTGCGGCTGCGCGGACCATTCCCCCGAAGAAGAAGCCGCAGTGAAAGGCGACGAAGAAGAATGAGGGGAACGCTACACGGAGAATAGAGAGGAAGGAGAACTGTGTGCCGAACGTTCAATTAACGCCGTTACCTCAACACATTTCCACTGGTCATTACCGCATTAGGTTGGCTCCACTATGACAGAGCCCCAGTCTGCGCTTTTACTCAGGAGACAGCTCGCAGGTAACTGAACACTGGCGTCACCTGCCGCTAACGCTGGCTGCTATCGGGTGTCTTTACCGAGGCTAACGTTAGCGAGCGGAGCTTCTGGGGGAGAAGCCGTGCTCTTCTTGAACCTTCCACTGTGTGTCCCGGCGCCGATCACACGCACGTCTCCGCCCGGACGAGCAGGCGCCTCCACTAGATCGCCTCGCATAGCTGTGTGTGTGTGTGCATGAGGGATCCAGCGATCCTCCGACTTTGTTGTATCGCGGCAGCTAGCAGCCGCTAGCAGCCCCCGGAGCGTCGAGCTGCCTCCACTCACTCTGTTTACATCTGTGTTGACCGACATAACAGGCGCTGTTTACCTCTCTGGACGCGATCTGAGCAGGCGACGTGATTCATGTGGTGCTAGTTTCTGAACCTATTGTCAGTTTTCATGGGGATCGCGGTAGTTGACCCAGTTTCCCTTCCCAAAGCATATTGTTAACAGATGTATCAGCTCGCTAACGTAATCTCTGTTACCGCAGCACACATTCTTTCCTGTGACAGGAACAGTTATGTTGATCTCCTTTTATATCTGAAGATAACCAGCAGACGGAACTGCAAATCTAATCAAGATCCCACAGATTGGTCACTGAAGCTGAGCACGACATAAAACATTGAGAGTAATGTGACACTTCAGATTGTAAATCCAAGCTGCAACCTGTCAGGATCAGGATGAACGCCCTTGTTGTTTTCCCCCAGATGCTGTTTCCACAGTAAAACATTTGAAGTGGGGTTTGATTGTAAACAAATGACAAAGCCCATGTCGGGTGATTTAAATTGTCTGTAGTATTTGTTTTCTTTGTTCCAAAGCGGCAGTATATTTCAACAAACACAGAAAGAACAAAGTGTCAGTAAACACGCTATGTACTGTTCTAGGAACATTCTTTTAAGTTTTAGAAATAGAAGTCTGAATGAATGGCCACATATCTGCATCATTCACTCGAATGAACACAAAGAATGAAGTCACTCTAACCCTGTTGCACTCAAATAAGTGTAGCGATTCAGTTTTGCCACTGTGAATAGAAACCAATCGTACTTTCACACTCGGGGATTAGAATCAGTATTCTGACATGCATTTGAATATGACAGTACACATTAATGTGTTAAACTAGTGAAATGCGGCGTTAAAAGCCGCATAATTGTTTGGTAAAACTGGATTCTGATTAAGTGAGCAATACTTGGCCCTGGACTCTTCTGCTTCCATCCCCATGCTTCTCTTTACGCGACCAGGGCTTCCCGACAAGGTTCACGTTTCCTTAGCTGCCAGAGCACACCTTCAGTTTGGTTCTTATCCTAAAGTTACCGCGAAATGTGCTGATGACGCGCTGGCTTTGTCGTTCTCTCTTCTCTCCAGAGCTGAACAAAAACCCAGTGGAAGGATTCTCAGCAGGCCTGATCGAGGATAACGATCTCTACAGATGGGAAGTCCTCATCATCGGGCCCCCAGACACACTGTAGTAAGTCTCTCACTCTTTCCTCGATATGATCCCGGCAACAGGCGCGCAGTGGATGCGTGGTTAGCACTGTCACCTAGCACTGTTAAGAGGTCAAGACATTCCTGGTTGCACGTACTCCCTTTTCCTTTGGTCTGCGGTGGTGCTACCAGTCAGTCGCATGGTGGTAGCATCGCTCTTCCCGAGCCAGGAAGGACAGGCGGAGGCGGTTAAGTGCCTGTAGGTAAGGGGCTGAGTCAGGCTTCAAGGGTATTGCACTACGTGTTTGTTGGAAACGAGCCTGAACTTTGGATGTAGCCAGGCAGACGTGTTATTTATATGGTGCTCTGAGCAACTTGCATCGTTGTGGGTGTCGTGTTTTCAAGTGTGGGTAATGATTACCTCTTATATTGACCCCCCCCCCCTCTTTTGTTTTTTGCATTCACAGTGAAGGTGGCGTGTTTAAAGCTCATCTGACGTTTCCCAAAGACTACCCTCTCAGGCCGCCTAAAATGAAATTCATCACAGACATTTGGCATCCCAACGGTACGTACAGGTGAAGAAGCCGAGGTCAGAACACCGACACACACACACACACACACGTACAAATGCGGGCTTGTGCTCCGCTTTCACAAATATGAGAATTTTGACATTTTGTGACACGTGCATACACAAAGTGAGATTCACACACTCTTTTAGCTGCAGTTCAGACTTGAAGCTTGTTTAGCGGCCTTCATTGCTGTTGTCATTCTTGAGAAAGTGTACACGCGTTGACACGACATCGACGTACACTGTTATGAGAAATGTCTTGTCGTGCACGTTCACGTGTTTCCAAAGCCGTGTTTGACTGCTCCCTTTAAGCAGTGTGCTACAGCATTACTATGGACAGGATGGTGAGTCCCGAGGTGCTGTGCATGTTGAACAGTACGCCGAGTGAATCATCCGTTTTTAAGTAGTCAAACTCTCTGCTTTGCTTTTCTCCCCGCGTCTTCGCCTGATCTCGTGGGGATGCGGGCCGCTCCTCGCCTACCGTCCCATTTGTTACCCGGTAGAACTCCCTTTGTCAAGACGTCCACAGCTTAGACGCTCGTCCGCAGAGCCCACTGCCAGCCTGGACGCGTCTAGTAAATGCGGGCACTGTTTCCAGGGCCACTGTCGGCAGAGCCGGTTATTTGCGAGTTCAAAGCGACTGTAACAGCGGCCATTGTGCCGCAGAAAGAGCCGTTTCTGTTTTCTAACCGATGCCTATCCCTCCCCTCCCCCCAGTTGACAAGAACGGAGATGTGTGTATTTCCATTTTGCACGAGCCCGGGGAGGACAAGTACGGCTACGAGAAGCCAGAGGAGCGCTGGCTGCCCATCCACACGGTGGAGACCATCATGATAAGTGTTATCTCTATGCTGGCAGACCCCAACGGGGACTCGCCGGCAAACGTGGACGCCGCAGTGAGTGTGACCGTCGAAATATCGCCTCGTTCGCTTCCGTCCCGGCGTCGGGTGGACAAACCGAATTGCCTCCTTTTTTTTCCCCTTTCTTCCCGCAGAAAGAGTGGAGGGAGGACAGACACGGCGCGTTTAAAAGGAAAGTCGCCCGCTGCGTAAGAAGAAGCCAAGAGACGGCGTTTGAGTGATGTTTGAGCAAGGGTCTGGCTTCGTGCTTTCAGGGCAAGTATCCTGGGCCACCCGACCGGTTTAGCTCGCGCACCGCAGCTAAGCTCAGTGGAAATGGTTGGAAATGTCCGTTTCGCCCCTCCACGTTCCAACAACAACAGCACGTCTCGAGTGATCCGCCGCGCTGCCCCGCAAACAATGCCTCTGTGTGCGCGTGTGTCTCTCCCTGTGTGTGTGTGTGTGTGTGTGTGCGTGCGTCTCCTCCCACAGGTCCCCCAATTGAGAATCAACACGGCACTGTCTCCTGCACTCTTCCACCCCGTCGCCAGGCTCGTCCTCCTTTTCGATTTCGGCGGGAACAGTCAGGCCACTGTAGGCTGCAATAGAACACAACAGTGACGGCCGAGGCCGACAGCAAACCGCCAAGCAAGTGCCAACTCGGAAACAAACAAACAAACAAACCAATAAACAAACAAACACGCAAAGAGAAAGCGAACCCAGAAGACGACGCAGCGTTTTTCGAGTCTACGAACTGCTTCAAACATTCAGGAAGATATTGTAAAGACATGTACATAGCACAGACTAAACCGGATAATATATATTAAGCTCCCTCGCCATCCATCGAGACACTTAGACCAAATGAGTAGCACTGGTTCAGATTCACGTCCGTTATGGTTTTTTTCTTTCTCCCCCCCTCCGCTGTCCCGTCCCGGGCTGCAGCGTGCGTTAGCTCTCCCCGGGTTGTGTTAAGGCGGAAAGGTGGCTGTGTCGGAGGGAGTGTCACCCGCGCGGACCTCGACTCGACTCGAGGGAGCCACGGAAGATGCGCCAAGCCGACGGCTTTTTTCCCCTCTTTTTTTTCTTCTTCTTCTTCTTCTGTCTTTTTCTCTCCAAGGAATGCCGCCATATTAGAACACGCAGCCACAGCAACTTTGTTTTTCCTTGACCGGTGACGAGTCTCACCACCCTGCCCCGTCGACTCGAGAAAGGCTCCATCCTTGTCCCTTTGTGCATGCTGTTTTTTTTTTTTTTTTTTTTCCCTCCTCTTCCTCTTATCAAAAGTGCCTCCTGATAGTAAAATGCTCGGCCGCTTCACTCCGCATTGGACAAGTGTAAAAAAAAAAAAAAAAAAAGGGAAATTGTGCACCATCCACTCTACGAATCTATTTAATGGCAAGGTACATGGGGCGTCTGTGTAATTAGGGTATTGGTAACGATTTGGTGTAGCAATAACACCCTCCCCTCCCCCCAAGTATGAAACGAACGCATTCATTTTAAAAGTCCCGACAATTTGAGCCCCCCACCCCCCCCCCCCTCCCCCACCCCCAATATTCTGTTATTTAAGCAGCCTCTCTTTCCTTGTCTGTGTTTGTCCTCAGTAGGAATTGTTATGCATGCTTTATTGTATCCTTTTGGTTCCATTTGTTTTCAAGCTGAATGTTTTAAGGACTTAGTTTGCGAATGTTTGAGTGTTTGTGAATCCGTATGTGTGTCCATTTTGTCCCCCCCCCCCCCCCCCCCACACACACACACACCTCCATCCATCCACAATCTCATCATTATTCTGCTCACTGAACTATTGCAGTTTTGCCTAATGTACAAAGACAAAATACTGATGTATATTTTTCATGTTATGAATCTGTCACCTGTAGTGAGTTCTTCTAAAATATGACTTTTTTTTTCAATATTTTCTCGTGTATTTAATTCTCGTGTGTTTTGGGCACAGCGTCAATTACACACTGCACACCGTGTTATTGTGTCATTGTAGGAACTGACCGGCTTTCATGGTTTGTTTTCTGGTATTTCAAACCAGATATTCACTGATAATATGACCCCCCCGACCCCCCCCCCCCACACCCCTTACAACGTCACTCTTCGCACGACATGACAATGACATTTTGGTGTCATTCTTCATATGCGATTCATGTCCGCCGTCTACCAGCCTAGTCTACCATTGTCTGAAGGGAAGCCGTTTTTTAACGGAACAGTTTTTGAGGAAACCATTCTTCCAAATAGATGAATTACCGTTAAAATTGACCTGTACATGCTTCTCCCGTTCAGTAGTGCATTTACACAACTTGGAAAAATTCGAATTTTTCATTTTATTTATTATCCAATCTGGTCCTATTTTGCCCACACTGCACTCTTATAATCGGTGTATAATCATTGATTTCGGAGAGTGCAAATACACATGTAATAAAAAAGACATTTTGCTGATTTATTCATATATAAATTTGCCTCACTTTGAATGAGACAGCCTTCACTGACACCACCAGCAGCTTAATGTAATGCCCATGCCCATACCAATGTGCTATTAAGTGGTCTTTGGCAGGGGATTTAGAATGAGTACCTGAAGGCAAAAGACGTGACAACTGTCCAGGTATCGGGCTCTTGGTCCACATTTACAAGGAAATTCAAGCACAGTGGTCATTTTCTTACTCACACGATGAAATAATACATTCGCAGTCCTAGGGGACACCGGGTTTCACCAGGTTTACCAGTTTCCCTCAAGGCAACACTTTTGACGAAGAACGGGGGTAATGGTTGTCACTTAAAATCGTTTCGACGTGTCCAATAAAAGCATCGATCATATGACGCCCCATCGGCGGCCAGAGTTCCCGGTGTTCCCTGAACGCCTCACCGCTCCTCCCTCATATCGCGATACGGAGCGTCAGCCCGCGGAGCTAACGCTGCGGAGCAACATGGCGGAAGGTATGAGACTGGGCTTTTCACTGTGTGCCGCGCTCCCCCTTTCCCTCCTGCGCCTGTCGCCCCGCGGGGCCGTACGGACGAGCGTGTCGGACGCTCGTCGAAGCGGCCGGGGTGTGCGGGCGAACGCGGGGCCGACCGCGGGGCTGTCAGGCGGGGCTCGCTGAGTGTGCGTTAGCTCGCCCCGGCTGTGCTAGCTGGATTTTCCAGCTGCTAAGTTAGCCGAACCGGCCAGGATAGGAGGTGTTGTCGCTGGGCTGGACTGCGGGGAGCATTTGGGGCTGGGGCAGATCACAGGTCTGACGCATCTGAGAAAATATCCTCATGTTAACTTACGGAATACGCCGGTAGTGCCTGTGGTAATTATCCGGCCAGGCGTCATCTATCGCGTCAAAGTGTCCACATTATCCACACACAAGTAGCGGTGACATTAACGCTTAACGGAGACAGGCTCGCAACGTAACGGTCTGTAGCAGCTCCGTTAAACGGACGGTAAGTAGCAGGGTGCCCCGTCCACCGGGCTGGACAGGTGTCGTCTGCGCCACCTGGTAGCCGTGCCATGGCCAAGGGCAACACCTATATTTGGCTCAGACATAAGAACCAGTCTGCTGTTCCCTCCGGGAAATCTGCTTACCAGCACACACCGGAGTCTCCGATCTGTGCCGCCAGGACGGGATGCGGAGCTGCCTGCCTTGAACAGTTGCCACATTGCTTCACTTAAGTCTTGCAGGGACAGGTCTGCGTTCGCGGGTTCGGATACAGATTTGTCTATGGATTAGTTCTAGTCGGGAGTCACGTCCACCCATCCACACCTTCTGGTGGCAAAGGCTTCAGCTATTCTGACACAGATGACACGTTATCAGGGCCATAGCAGGGGTGGGTTTGAACCACTGACCCTCTGATACAAGATCCACATATTGTCCCTAAGCCAGAGTCGTCTGACAGTGTCAAAGTACGTTCATGTTGTGCTGTAGTGACTTTCCCTCAAATGCAACAGTGATCTTTGGTTTTGCAGGATTTACCAAAGTGCATCGTAGCCTTTTTGTCCAGCTCTACCATATCGCCCTTCCTGTGTTGAGCTGATCAGGTGGTTTTCAGAACAGCCACCCCCCTTCTTCGCCTCATGATCTCTCGCCGTGCCAGTAACGGTTGCTTTACAAGGGAAGGCCAAAGCAACGTGCCGCCTCAGCACTCTGCTCCCTCTAAAACTTTACTGTTTTAAAGGAAGGAAGTGGGCCTCGGTGAAACTCTGGAATCTGTGCTGAGACATGGGCCGATGTCGTAACAGGAGGTTTTGCAAAGCGCACGAAGGAAGAGGAGAAGCCCTGGCAAAACAGAAAATCCGACATTTAGTTTCTGCTCCCATCTGCTTCTGTTAAGTTGCAGGAATTAGCCACTTGTGCTCCTAATACAGGGAAATCTGAAAACGTTTGTCCATGTGATTTGGGTGAAATCGTGTGTTTTAATTGGAAACTGACAGTTTATTATGAAAAGCGATCATTACTCAAGGGGGATTACTCAACCCTGAGGGAAAATCCTGTTTTTACTTTTGGTTCCACCACAAAAACTACAGCCAAACGATTAGACATCTTAGGGAAAATATCACAGCCCGTACCGGCGTTGATGACATGATGGCCGGGGTCCGGTCCCGGCCGGCGTCCGGAAACGCGTCTAACCCGCCTCTCCGTTCTGCCGCCCCTCGTCTTGCCCTGGGGTGTCCCCGGCTCCCAACGCGCGACAGAGGAGGTGGCCAAGCTGCAGAAGCACCTGGCCCTGCTCAGGCAGGAGTACGTGAAGATGCAGCAGAGGCTGGCCGACACGGAGCGGCGCTGTGCCGTGCTGGCCGCCCAGACGCCCGGCCCGGGCGCCAGCGGCCCCGCCGCCGCCGCCGACTCCTTCATCAGCCGTCTGCTCGACATCGTGGCCGACCTCTACCAGCAGGACCAGTACAGGTCAGGACGGCCGGGACCAGTTACTCACCTGCCTGTGTGTGTGTGTGTGTGTGCGCGTGCAGGCTCTGCGATTTCATGTTTTCGTGCATTGGAGACCTCGAATATTTTGCAAATGCGGAGGATTTCACGGATAAATGTCGCTATGTTTGCAGTGACCTGAAAGTGAAGGTGGCGGGGGAGAAGCTCAACGCCCACAAGTTTGTGCTGGCTGCCCGCAGCGATGCCTGGAGCCTGGCTAACCTGGCCTCCACCTCCGAACTGGACCTGACGGGTGAGCAGTCCTCGCGCGCCGCCCCGCTCTGTCTGGCTGGGAGCCCGTCCTCCATGCCTGTGGGTTAACGGCTGGCGAAATGTTTGTTTTGGGCCGGGCGTCTGTCAAAGTCCGCCACCGGACGGGGGGCTTGGCTCCAGCTCCCGGCCTTGCAGCCGGCGATGCCCGCGTAGAGCGGGGTGGCAGCAGGTGAGCCGCGAATCGCGCCCGTGCATGTGTTCTGACTCGATGGCGTCACGGATTGCCAGATTGCAAGGCCGAGGTTGCCGTGGCGATGCTGCGCTGGGCCTACACCGACGACCTGGAGCTCAGCGAGGACGACGCCTTCCTCGTCGACCTGATGAAGCTGGCCAACCGCTTCCAGCTCCAGCTGCTCAGAGAGAGGTCAGGGCCGCCCCGGTCGAGACGAAGGGCGTCACGCGTGGCTCACTGGCCTCAACATACACGTGTGTGTGTGTGTCCTGGACAGGTGTGAGAAGGGAGTCATGTCCTCGGTGAATGTCAGGAACTGCATTCGCTTCTACCAGACCGCCGAGGAGCTGAACGCCGCCACCCTGATGAACTACTGCGGGGAGATCATCGCCAGTCACTGGGTGAGTGCCCCTGCGACGCCTCGGCTGCAGATGAGGGACGGCTGCGTCATTCCTTTTGACCTGCCGCGTTCGCCCCGATGCCCGTCGCGTCTCACCGCCTGTCCCCCGTCAGGACGACCTGCGGAAGGAGGACTTCAGCACCATGAGCGCCCAACTCCTGTACAAGATGATCAAGTCCAAAACGGAGTACCCCCTCCACAAAGCCATCAAAGTCGAGCGGGAGGACGTGGTCTTTCTCTATCTCATCGAGATGGACTCGCAGGTACCCCGCCCTAAGCGGCGCTTTTCCTCCTCCTCCTCCTCCTCCTCCTCCTCCGATGACGGTTTCCAAACAGACTGTGGCTGGGTTTTGTCTTGTCTCCGCCCCCGCCCCCCCCCCCCCGCAGCTCCCCGGCAAGCTGAACGAACTGGACAACAACGGCGACCTGGCGCTGGACCTGGCGCTCTCGCGCAAGCTGGAGAGCATCGCCACGACCCTGGTCAACAACAAGGCCGACGTGGACATGGTGGACCAGAGCGGCTGGAGCCTCCTCCACAAGGCCATCCAGAGAGGTGCGTGGCCGCGCGCGAGCCGCTCCAGCGTCCACCCGACCCCTTTGGGGGTTACAGGAACGGCATCGTGCGGGGAACGGCTGCCCCCCCACGTGAAGCTGGTCGGCTCGTGATTGCTTTGATGCCCACGTCGCCCGATGCGAGGCACCACCGTATCGATCTGAATCGGTTGCTGAGCATTGTTTTCTTCTTCTACTTCTTCTTCTCCTTCTCCCTCTCCCGCTCCCGCTCCCTCTCCTCCTCCCTCTCCTTCTCCTTCTCCTTCTCCTTCTCCTTCTCCCTCTCCCTCTCCTCCTCCTCCTCCTCCTCCTCCTTCTCCCCCTCCCCCTCCCCCTCCCCCTCCCCCTCCCCCTCCCCCCTCTCCCTCTCCCTCTCCCTCTCCTTCTCCCTCTCCTTCTCCCTCTCCCTCTCCCTCTCCCTCTCCCTCTCCTCCTCCTCCTCCTCCTCCTCCTTCTCCCCCTCCCCCTCCCCCTCCCCCTCCTCCCTCTCCCTCTCCCTCTCCCTCTCCTTCTCCCTCTCCTTCTCCCTCTCCTTCTCCCTCTCCTTCTCCCTCTCCTTCTCCTTCTCCTTCTCCCTCTCCCTCTCCCTCTCCCTCTCCCTCTCCCTCTCCTCCTCCTCCTTCTCCCCCCTCCCCCTCTCCGTCTCCCTCTCCCTCTCCCTCTCCTTCTCCCTCTCCCTCTCCGTCTCCCTCCCCCTCTCCCTCCCCCTCTCCCTCTCCCAGGCGACGAGTTTGCCTCCGTCTTCCTGATCCGCCACTCGGCGCAGGTGAACGCGGCCACGGTGGGGGCGGTGGAGACGCCGCTCCACCTGGTGTGCTCCTTCAGCCCCAAGAAGCACTCGGCGGAGGTGATGGCCGGCATGGCGCGCATCGCCGAGGCCCTGCTCAGGGCCGGCGCCAACCCCAACATGCAGAACAGCAAGGGCAGGTGGGTCGCGGGGGCCCCCACGGGCTCCATCGGGCTCCATCGGGCCGTAGAGGCTCGCCTCTAGCAAAGTGTGCCGGCGCCTCAGCTCTGTCCTCGTGTCCCTCTCGTAGAACTCCGCTGCACGAGGCCGTGTCGTCGGGGAATGAGCCCGTGTTCAACCAGCTGCTGCAGTGCAAACAGTGAGTCACAGTGTGCCCGCAAATGCAATTATCCAGTGCGCTTCCGACACGAGGAACCACACACACACACACACACGCACACGCACGCACACGCGCGCTATTCTCTGTGCCCAATTAGTCCAACCATGGGATCGCCACACGTAGTTTCAAGTAGACGCATACGACTCTTGTTTGATCTCCTCCTTTCGAGGTTTGCCTTGTGTACGTCGGGCTCCGAAACGCGTAGACTGCAAAATGCAGGAATGCCTAACGGGCCCGTAAAGATAAGCCGGCCGGCGGCCTGACGCAATCCGCCCCCCCCCCCCCCCGTTTCGCCAGGCTGGACCTGGAGCTGAAGGACCACGAGGGCAGCACGGCGCTGTGGCTGGCCCTGCAGTACATCACCGTGTCGTGCGACCCGTCGGTCAACCCGTTCGAGGAGGACGCGCCGGTGCTGAACGGCACGTCGTTCGACGAGAACAGCTTCGCCGCGCAGCTCATCCAGCGGGGGAGCAACCCCGACGCCCCCGACGCCGCCGCAGGTGCCCCCCCCACCTCCCCTCCTACCCCCCCCCCCCCCCCCCAACCCCACGCTGCAGGGGCATGCGTGGCACTGAACCCGAATCTGTCACCCGCAGGGAACTGCCTCATGCAGAGGGCGTCCCGAGCCGGCAACGAGCCCGCCGCCCTCTTCCTGGCCACGCACGGGGCGAAGGTCAACCACGTCAACAAGTGGGTGCGTATGACCTCCAGGCCGCCTGACAGCAGCGTGCCCGAGCGCTGAAAGGCTTCACCACTAACCGCTCCCCCCCCCCCCCCCCCCCCCCCCCCTCCCCCAGGGCGAGAGCCCGCTGCACACGGCCTGCCGCTGTGGCCTGGCCGGCCTGACGGCCGAGCTGCTCCAGCAGGGCGCCAACCCCAACCTGCAGACCCAGAAGGCCCAGCCCGACGACGCCCCGGGCGTGGCCATGCAGACCCCCCTCCACATGGCCATCGCCCACAACCACCCCGACGTCGTCTCCGTCATCCTCGAGCAGAAAGGTCGGGCCTCTCGCCCGTCCCGCGACTCGGTTGCGCGCGCGGCGCCGAGCGGGCCCTTTTTTTTTTAACGTCTCTCCTCTCGGCCCGTCCGCAGCCAACGCACTTCACGCCACCAACAACTTCCAGATCATCCCCGACTTCAGTCTCAAGGACTCCGTGGACCAGACGGTGCTGGGCTTGGCCCTCTGGACAGGTACGCAGCACGCATGCGCCTGCTCTTGTGGTATTAGTATGATGTCTAACATACATCTGCCCCCGTCAGGTATGCACACCATAGCAGCTCAGCTTCTGGGCTCGGGGGCCTCTATCAATGACACTATGTCCAGTGGACAAACCCTGCTTCACATGGCCATCCAAAGACAGGACAGCAAGAGCGCCCTCTTCCTCCTGGAGCATCAGGCAGACATCAACGTCAGGTAAGGCCCGGGTGTGGCCGCACTGGGGAAAGCATTACATGCCTCCTCCACCCTTTTTACTAGACGAAGTGAGACGAGCGTGTTCTTGTGTGCTTTACTGCTCCAACACCGCCTACGTGCATGCATGTTCCCCCCACCGCCAGGACCCAGGAGGGACAAACGGCGCTCCAGCTGGCCATCAGCAACCAGCTGCCCCTGGTGGTGGACGCCATTTGCACGAGAGGAGCCGACATGTCGGTGGTGGACGACAGAGGGGACCCTCCGTTGTGGCTGGCGCTGGAGAACGGCCTGGAGGACATCGCCTCCACCCTGGTGAGAGACGGGCTCCGCCTCGGCCCGCTCTGCGGCACGCAGTCCCCCCGCGGCGCTCGAGCCTCCGTCGCCTCTCGGTATCTGGAGAGGAAGCATAGATATTTCACGGCGTTGCTGGTGTGCAGGTGCGCCACGGCTGCGACGCCACCTGCTGGAGCCAGGGCCCCTCGGGCTGCCAGCAGACGCTCCTCCACAGGGCGGTGGACGAGAACAACGAGGTGTCGGCCTGCTTCCTCATCCGCAGGTCAGGCCCTCTCTCCGCCCTCCTCGTCTTTTCGAAGCGCGCGTGGCGCGTCTCGCGAAGACGCGTAGCCGGCCGTCTCGATCCGCCCACCCCCCCCCCCCTCTCTTTGTCTGTCCCGTGTGTGTGTGCGCGCAGTGGCTGCGACGTGAACAGCAGCAGGCGGCCCGGCCCGAACGGGGAAGGGGACGAGGAGGCCCGCGACGGGCAGACGCCGCTCCACCTGGCGAGCAGCTGGGGCTTGGAGGAGGCGGTGCAGTGCCTTCTGGAGTTCGGGGCAAACGTCAACGCGCAGGTCTGTCCTCGGCATTTCCTCGAATTTAGACTTATTAGAGACGGCTTTTGTCGAACCGACCCGACCCCCCCCCCCTCTGTGTGTGTCCGCCCCCCGGGTCAGGACGCAGAGGGCCGCGCTCCCGTCCACGCCGCCATCGGCAGCCAGCACGCCGTCATCATCCAGCTGCTCATCTCCCACCCCGACATCCGCCTGGGCCTGCGCGACCGCCAGGGCATGACCCCGTTCGCCTGCGCCATGACGCACAAGAACAACAAGGCGGCCGAGGCCATCCTCAAGCGGGAGCCCGGCGCCGCCGAGCAGGTGGACAACAAGGGGCGCAACTTCCTGCACGTGGCCGTGCAGGGCTCCGACATCGAGAGCGTGCTCTTCCTCATCAGCGTCCAGGCCGACGTCAACTCCAGGGTGCAGGACGCGGCCAAGCTCACGCCCCTCCACCTGGCCGTGCAGGCCGGCTCCGAGATCATCGTCCGCAACCTGGTAAGCCCCGCCCCCCCCCGCCCCCGGGCCGCCCGCGCCCTCCCCCCCTCCCCCCCGCCTCCCTCACGGGGGGTCGTCCCTGTGCCTCCAGCTGCTGGCCGGGGCCAAAGTGAACGAGCTGACCAAGCACCGGCAGACGGCGCTGCATTTGGCCGCCCAGCAGGACCTGGCCACCATCTGCTCCGTGCTGCTGGAGAACGGCGTGGACTTCGCCGCCGAGGACGAGAACGGCAACAACGGTACGGCTCCGCTCGGGTGTCCCTGGGGCAACGAGACCGTTCGGCTCCGTGGATGGGACGCATCCCATACTGACGCGTCCCCTCGCTTGGTAATCGTTGCTTTCGTAATAGAGCGGGAGGATTATGTGTGTTTTGGCTCCCAGAGAGAGACGGCTTGTGGTGGAGACGAACACGCTCCGGCAGGTCTTCCCGCTTGAGACGCTTTCCGTGTCGTTTGTGACGTTTCATGCCTTTGCGTGTGTGTCGCTCACGCGTCGTCGCCTCTCTCCTCCCTCCCAGCTCTGCACCTGGCTGTGATGCAGGGCCGCCTCAACAACGTCCGGGCCCTGCTCACCGAGTCCAACATCGACGCAGAGGCCTTCAATCTCAGGTACCCCCCCACCCCCCCACCCCCCCACTCAGCCTAGGGTCCGCTGTGCCGCGTGGAGCGTCCCGTCGACCCGTCTCATTGTGCCGCCTCTCCGCAGGGGTCAGTCGCCGATGCACGTGCTGGGCCACTACGGCAAGGAGAACGCCGCTGCCATCTTCGAGCTCTTCCTGGAGTGCATGCCCGAGTACCCCCTGGACAAGCCGGACAACGAAGGGAACACAGGTACTAGGTGCAGGTAGCTAGGGGGTGGATGCAGGACGTGCACGACGACGCCACTGACCCGTGCTCCCCCGCAGCGCTGCTCCTGGCCTACATGAAGGGCAACGCCAACCTGTGCCGGGCCATCGTGCGGGCCGGCGCCCGCCTGGGCGTCAACAACAGCCAGGCCGTCAACATCTTCAACTACCAAGTGGCGACCAAACAGCTGCTCTTCCGCCTCCTAGGTACCGCGCCCCGTATTCTCTCCGGCACGTGTTCGCTCTGGTTGCGTCTTTTTGTGTCGATCGCTATTGACTGCTCTGCCGCCGTGTGTTCAGACATGCTGTCCAAAGAGCCGCCCTGGTGCGACGGGTCCAACTGCTACGAATGCGCCGCCAAGTTCGGCGTCACGACCCGGAAGCATCACTGGTCAGTGCCGCGGCCGTCTCGCGCTACGTGCTTGCCTCTCAGCCCGTCTGACCTCTGCATCCCGTGTGTGTCCCCCCCCCCCCCCCCCCCCCCCCCCTCCTCTCCCTCTGCCGTCCCCCTCTCTAGCCGCCACTGTGGGCGCCTGCTGTGCCACAAGTGCTCGATCAAGGAGATCCCCATCATCAAGTTCGACCTGAACAAGCCGGTGAGGGTGTGCGACATCTGCTTCGACGTGCTGACTCTGGGTGGGGTGTCGTAATGCAGCGGCCCGCGGATGCCCCACCCCCGCCTCCTCCCCCTGCTCCTCCTCCTCCTCCTCCTCCTCCTCCTCCTCCTCCACCCGACCCGGCACAGTCCATTCAGGCGCGCCGGGAGGTACATCCCTCTAGCAGAAGAGATTCTCCAGCGGTTGCGGCCCGTCGACTTGGCAGAGGGGTCGTCTCCGATAGAAAGCGAGATGTCGCGCTTTTGTTTCCGTCTCCCATCGACGTATCCTCAAGTGGCCGTACGCATCCCTCCGGCCCTGCCACGGCTGGGGGGGGGGGGGGGGGGGGCGGGCGGGCCATCAATCAAATTCATCTTCTCCTCCAAGTCCCGCCATGTCTCTTATGGTTTTCGCCCCCAGTTCGACGAAATGTGCTTTCGAAGTCGCCTTTTGGAGCGAGTCGCCCCCCCCCCCCCCCCCCCCCCTTCCCACCCCCCACTTCTCTGTTGGGACACGCCACCATCGGCAGCCTTCGAGCCGTGCTGCCCGCCCAGAGACGTAAAAGTTTCCAACCCTGCGAGCCTGAATGCTTCCACCAACACGGGCGAGGGCCCGGGCGAGATGACCTAGACCCCCTAGATCTGCCAAGACTGGAACTGTTAGCGTGTCCTCCGTGAGCGTCCATGTCTCACCCGTTCTCACTCTACGCCGCCGGGACGGAGTGGGCCGGTCAGGTAGGATCTAAAGGGACAGCGATTTAGACTTTTTCCGAGTTTTTGAGCGAGCACCGTCTCCGATTTTGAAATGCAGCCGGATTGAGAATTATGACACTGTTATATTATCGTGCCGTCGGCCTGACTGGACACGGGTGAAATGAAATCGCGTCGTTTTTGCCTCGCCTTCTTGTTTCGGGCCGGAGCTGAACTAAATGTGATGCTAGACATGGCGGGGGGGGGTGACGCGAGAAAGCCCATGGACGGTCCGTTTCCCCACATAATCGCCATCCTCCAACGTTGCGGAGCCGTCTCTGCCCGTCGTTTTTACTTTTGTAGCCCGCGCACGTCGTGGTCGGGGTCCCGGACCGCGTCCCCGACTCGTCGGCACGAGCGATCACATTCCAGGCCCCCCCCCCCTCCCCCCGCGACGTTGCCTCGGGTCGGGTCGTCCGGGGGCTCCTCGACCCCGTCACACCTGACGCCTCCCGATTTCCAAGCCCCGACGGGCGCACTTTACCGAGGTGGGGGGGGGGGGGAGTGCGGAGCGGAGGGGGGCGGCCCGGCGGCGGGGCCCTCCTCGAGTATTGTTCAATTGTACAGATAAATGTGTGATATTTTTGACCACTACAGCTGTTTTGTACTCAAATGCAGTTTGTGCTTGTCACCGTGACAAACCTAAATCTTGCCTCCGTTGATCTTTTATGCACATTGTTTAATCTTTTATGCACATTACGATGTATCTGTATGCTCAGATATCTAGCCTGTCTCTTCCCGGTGTATCCTTTTAGAGAAAGGGAGGACAAATTTACATAAAGGCCATCGAAAACAAAATGCACGGAGTCTCTTTCATTCTTTTTGTTTTTTTATTATTATAATTACCCATAAATAAACCCTGCGGTGTCCTGAGTTGGTGCCGGTGGAATGCGAGCCACGAGCAGGTCCGTTTTGTGCGCTTGCCCAGGAGGAGGAGGAGGAGGAGGAGGAGGAGGAGGAGGAGTCAGTCTTCCTTGACGGAGCATGAGTCGGCATGTGCGGGGCAGCCATCGTACTCCTGCAGGTTGGGGTCCTCCTCCGCTGCAAGCGGGTCCTCCACACAGACGCAGCGCACGCTGCCGGAGCCCGGGGAGAACAGCTTCCTGGGGACCCCCGCCCAGCCTCTTTGCACTCCTCCGCTAGGGAAAGAAGGGAAAAGAGAACGTCCAGTATATCACCACAGCGCACAGGAAACCTGTCGAAGGAGCGTGGCACGTTCGTATGTCAATGTTCGATCGCTCCCGGAGCTGTCCTCCCACCTCTTTGTGGAGCACCACACTCGCCCTCCGCCGTCCGCGCCCCACTGCGAGTTGCAGGCGGGGAGGCGCCGCATCTCGGCCGCCGACTGCTCCTTGGCCCTCTGGCCCCGCGCCAGAGCCGCCTCCGCCCGCAGGAGCGCCTCCGTGGGCCGCCCGCCGTCGCCGTAAAATCTGCCCGCGACCAGACCTGGAGGGAGACGGAAGGAGGGGCTTTCACCGTTACCACTTGGGCGGATCAGTAAACTCTCCCCCCCATGTCCCCTGCCGCTCCACGTATCGTGTCCTTGAGTGGTAATCCGGACCGCACTTTGTTCCTGATGGAAAGCGCGTCACACACCTACGCTCTGGTACTCCCGCTGGTAGAAGGCCAGCCAGTCGTAGAGAGCCATCACCTGCTCGGGGGACAGGCCGGACACGTCGTCCGTCAGGCCGCCGTCCGTGAAGTCCCCGGTAACGAACGCCAGGGAAGCGTCCCTACCTGGGAACGCAGACGCGCACACATACACGTGGATCAACATGACAGTCGCGCCGACGATCGGAGAGGCCGGGAAAGCGATGGTCCGCGTGGCTGCGTTCCAAGATCAAAACCAGCGCCGAGTCATGTCTCAGTTCAACAGAAACTCAGACTTTTTGGAAAATGCTCTGTGGACCGTGGAGGGTGTGTGTCCCGTCACATCTGGTGTAAAAGTAACAGCATTTCAGAAATGAACATCATTCCAAAAGTAAGATATTGTGGTGGTAGTGCGATAAGACTGTGGCTGTTTGGTTGCTTCGGGGCCTGGAAGACTGGCCGTGGTAAGTGGAATAAATATTTCAGCTGACAACTGACAAATCTTGAAGGAGACTATCTGGGCATCTGTTTGTGACCTCCAGTTGGAGCAAACTTGTGCTGTCCAACAACCCAGTGATCCAAAACACACCAGCGGGTCCCCCCTCTGAATGACTGAGGAAAAACGACAAAAGAGAGAGTTTGGAGAGGCCTCGTCAGAGTCCTGACCTGAATCCGACTGAGATGCCGTGGCGTGACCTTAAAAAGCCGATTCTTGCCCAAAATCCTTCAGTGTGGCTGAATTGCAGCAATTCTGCCAGGATGGATGGGCCAAGAGTCCTCCATAGCGCCGTTAAAGCCTCACTGCCAGTCATTGTAAACACTTGATCGCAGCTTTTGCTGCCAAGAGTGGCCCCAATCAGTTATTAGATCTGACACATAAGTGTGACAAACATGCATAAGAAATCATATCCTTTCACAACACTGTATACTATTGCACTATGATCGTATGTTACTGTCGGGGGTATGGATGGATGGATGGATGGATGGATGGATGGATAAAATGTCCATGAAGGACAGAAGCGAATACACAGGTCCATGCGTGTTTACTGCAATCTGTAGGAGTAGGAAGGAAACCCGGAAACCCACCGGCCATGCAGTGATAAGCCCCACCGGGTCCATAGTGCTGGGCTCCCTTGTTGACGTCGAACACCTGGCCCAGGACAGCCAGGTACAGGCCCTTGCTGCCTTCCTCCCCGTTGTACGACGATAACTCGCGGCTGCTCAGGAGCCGCACGGGGGCCCCGGGGCTCGGTTCGTTCCCAAACTCAACCCGAGGGAGCAGCAACACTGCCAGAGACAGACCCAGGGCGATAAGACAACCGAGTACGCCGTCCATCTAGGCGTCATCCTGCTCCTGCGCTGACAGCGGAGCGGGCGTTTCCGTAACCCGGGCGACCAGCGCGCGTGCGCAGCCCACTGACGTAGGGCACGTCGGCTCCTGGCAGACTGACGCACGGTACGTCAATGCGGTAGTAGTGAACGCCAGAGCTGTAGGTTAGAGGTCTGTGTACAGACCGGGACCAGCGTTCGGAAACTGTCCCCCTGTGCTCCGCAGACACCTCCCGGGGAGCTTTAGCTCGGTGGAACAACCATGGGGAACGCCGAGAGCGGCTGCGGTGGAGGCAGCGGCGACGAGGAGGACGTGGAGACCGAGAGTCCGGGCTTCGCGGAAGACAGTCCGGCCTCTGCGGCCACTGGCGGCGGAGGTGGCGGCGGAGGCTCCGGTTCTGGTCGAAGCGGAAGGGGATCGAATAACGTGTCCGTGGCCAGCAGTGGACCTCCCAGCCCCGGGGTCCTGCTGGAGCAAGTGAAACTGAGGGAAGCCGCGGCTCGCATCAGCGACTCGGGGATCGCCATCCAGGAGTCGGTCCTGGCCGGGAACGAGGGCGTGCTGGTGCGGTGGCTGGAGGACCGGCTGAACCGGGGAGAGGAGTCCGTCAATGTGGAGCAGTTCTGTGAGATGCTGGAGAGCCGGGATGCGCCCAGAGATGAATGCGAAGAGGTACCCAGTGCCGGGGAAGCAGACGGACGTCCCGCGACTCCAGTGACATGTCATTATTTGGGCTGTCATGCCCGGTGTGCAACCCTGCCTCAACCCTGATTGAGCGCTTTACTGCTGCGGCCATGCCCATTTATGACGACTGATTAGGAGATAGGAATGCTCGGTTAGGTCGGGACTGGGAATGGCATGACAGCTCTCTCGCGATCCCAGGGGTATCGATTGAACAGCCCGACAAACGGGCTCGCGTGCTGCGACCTTTGCGGGTCAGCTGTGTTGGCACTCGGCTCTGGCCCCTCGTAGCGCAACTCTGCTTTGTTGGCGGACATCTGTTGTCGCAGATGAATGGGTTTACTACTGAATGTGGACTTTTGTGTGGGCAGACACGGAATGCTACCGCTAGACTTTAGATGCCGAGCCCCGCAATGGGTCACTTACAATACAACATCCCCGAGACCCAGACCAACCACCCATATGGCTTTTGGTTTATAATGAGAGATAGAGGTAGATCATATATATATATATATAGGTATGTCTAGAGAGGTCTGTGATGAGGAGTGATCTTGTCTGTGTAGAGAGTGTCATGTGTGCATCTGTGTGTTGTCCCTGTCTCAGGCTTTCGGACAGTTCGACGCAGAGGGCGATGGGGTGGTGGATGTAGAGAGCATGCTGATGGCTCTGAAGAACTCCAACGGAGCTAATCTAAAGGGAGAGCTGAGTCATGTCATTCGACAGCTACAGGCATGCTCCCTAACCCCGGGTAGGAGATTTGTTTACGGGCTCAACCCCTCTTTCCTTTTTGAATATGCCATGTCAACCCCTGCTCGCTCTCGTCTCTTTTTCCCGCAGGTTTTGTCGACATATTCTCCAAGACCAAGGATCGGTTGGGGGCGCACGCCTCCAAGATCCTGAAGTTCCTGCACAGGAATCGCATCCCCAGCAGTGCCATTCCCTTCCCTGTTTTAGAGGGCTACAACAGCATCTGCACCATGAGGTCCAGTGTGGTCCAAGACTACCTGGAATTCCTCCTGCAGAAGGAAAAAGGTAAAACTCCAGGTATTTCGATGAGTGAAATGCCCATACAGTTTAACTGAACAAAGACTCATCTCAATATTCTACTGTCTGCCGGGAGAGTACTATAGCATTAAGATCGAGAGATTGTTTCAGAGCCGTGGCTCCCTCGTCTCAGCGCAGCTCTCAGACACACGTCCCTTTGCGTTCGCGTCCCTCAGATTTAGACATCCAGTACAGAGCAGAGCTGGACCGCGACCCCGAGGTGGACAAGGTCAAGGTGGTCACGCAGTGCTACGGCGCCATAGAAGCCTCGTCCAACGTCGCCGACATTTACAAGATGACGAACGGCGAGACGGCGTCCTTCTGGCAGTCGGACGGCAGCGCGCGCTCCCACTGGATCAGGCAAGGGCGCCCGGGCTTCGTCCCGCCGCCTCGGGGCCGGGACGCGCTGGGTCGGGGCGTTTCGGCCTCGAGGTGTAAACCTGTCTGTCTCCAGGTTGAAGATGAAGCCCGATGTGGTGCTGCGGCGGCTGGCCATCGCCGTGGCCTCCAACGACCACAGCTACATGCCTCAGCTGGTCTCGGTCGCCGTGGGGAAGAGCCGGCGCTCCCTGCAGGAGATCCGAGACATCCGCATACCCAGCAACGTCACGGGCTACGTGGCCCTCCTGGAGAACGCCAACATCACGCACCCCTGTGAGTACGACCCTCCGCCGACCGTGTCCAGTCACCAGCCGCAGAGGGGGGCGCCGCTGGGTTCATAGATGGTTGAGTGGTCGAGTCCCCCGCTCTTGATTCCACATGTAGACTTGCACGATCCGAGCCTTGCATCCAGCCGGAGTGCACGCGTCAAAGCCGGCCTCCCTACATGATGTATGCGAAGGACCGTCATCAAAGAGCATGTGTGCAGACGAGTATCAGACTGAAATCAACGGGTTCGGGATCGAATGCATTTTGAAATCTGTTGTGCGCTTTGCATCTCGAACCAAAGGTTGAACCAGGCGCAGCCCTGTATGTTTTATGAGCCGGATTCCCCAGAGTAGAAAGCAATCATTTGCTAACCTGTATCGGCACGCTAACCTCCAAAAAAAGCAGCCAACTGCGTCGATTTTGCTTTTCTATATATTTTTGCAAACGTTTTGGGTTTCTTTCTGAACCTGACATCACAGACGAGTTTCAATCAAGCGGGGAAAGAAGGAGCAAAAGGGAAAGATAAGAGATACAGTGTCCTATGGGCTGTAGACCGCTTGGTCTCTCCAGCGTGGAGGGACCACTGACGGTACCTCTCCTAAACGCGCCGTCTCCTCGCCGACCCCCCCCCCCCCCAGACGTCCAGATCAACATCAAGCGGTGCCTGAGTGACGGATGTGACACCCGGATCCACGGCCTGAAGACGCTGGGCTACCAGATCACCAAGAGCAAAGAGGTGTCGGTGTCGGACGCCTCGGCCATCTGGTACCTGTCCCTCCTCACCTCCCTGGTCACGGCGTCCATGGAGACGAACCCGGCGCTGGCTCAGACCGTCCTCCACAGCACGCAGTAGGGACCGCGCCATTTCCTCCCCGTCTCTCGCGCCTCGCGTCCGACGTGAGGGTGCGTGATAACGTGACGTCCCGTTCCCCCCCCCAGGAAGGCCTTGCGGCACATGCCGCCGCTGTCCCTCACGCCGTCCTCCACCGAGTTCCCCAAGTTCTTCTCGTTGAACATCCTGGAGGAGGTGGACGGATTCCTCCTGCGCATCGCGGAGTGAGTCGCCCGCCGCACCGAGCCCGCAACGACATGACACGCCGTGCTGTCTGTGCGTCTGAGGTTTGCGCCCCCGTCCCAGAGGTAACCTGTGCTCGTTTCCCCGCCCCCCCCCCCGCCTAGCTGCTGCGTGAGCCCCGACGCGGAGCTGACCCTGCTGGCCTTCGCCCTGGCCCGGGGCAGCGTGGCCAAGGTGCTCCAGGCCCTGTCCTGCATCAGCGACCACCTGGAGAGCGAGTACAAGGCGTCGGCGCTCATCGCGTCCATGGCGTCCGTCCGGCTGCGACTGCTCAATCGCAACGGTAACGTGACCGGCCTCCCCCCCCTATCCTCCCCTCCGCTCCCCTCCCCTCCCCTCCCCTCCCCTCCCCTCCCCTCCCTCCTCTCCCTCCCTCTTCCGTTTACTCTCACTCTGGCCGGGACATCTGAGACCGTGGAGTGAGGAGGGGAAGCAATGGAAAAACTGCCGATTCCGTAATGGCGCCTCAGCCTCGAAATGAGATTAGAGCGCGCGTGAGAGATGAGATGAGGCGCTCACAGCGAGTCCTGTCTCCGCGCAGGGAAGCCTCTCCAGCTGCACCTGCAGGCCTGCGACGTCAAGAGCAAGGAGGAGAAGTCGGGGCCCGAGAACATGCTCGCCGAGTCCTCCACCGGAGACGGTAAAGCGGCCCGTGCCGTGCCTGAGGAAAACGACAATGACAACCCCCTCCGCTTTCCCGAACCGCAGCCTGAACTGTGTGTCCGCGCTGCTCCCCCCCAAGGTTTCCTGACCGAGAGCGGCAAGAAGAGGGCCAGCGTCATCCTGTCGACCGAGGACCAGAGCAACTTCCAGGTCACCCAGATGAGGATCAAGGTGAGGCGCCGCTCGACCCCGGCACGCCATCTCCCCCCCCCCCCCACCCCAGACCCAGGCGTTGCTCCGGGTAACCCTCGCTCTCTGGCTTCTTTTTGTGTGTATGTGTGTGTGTGTGGTGGAGGTGCGGAAAGGAGCCATCGGGGCGAAATGCGGCCTGGTGTTCGCCTACAAGGAGGAGGACCCTTTCGACGCGGAGAGGCACTTCAAGAGGTTCAAGAAGTACGACGCCTGGGACCACAAGGACTACAAGGAGTTCGTGCAAGAGAGGTGAGGGTCCTGCTCGCAGGTCTCTGAGCATCAGTGTAACTATATATATTGCGTATGTTGGCGTGTATTGATTCGCAACCTGGCAAGTTCATGGAGGAGGAGAGGCGTGTGTGGAGGGCTGATGATAGGAGTGGAGCTGTAGTGAGCTGGGTGGGTGGGGGGATGGAGTCCCCCCACCCACCCAGCAGCGTATGACATGTCACCCGACCCGCAGCGCCCGGACTCCGGCGCAGTCCGAGGACGAGCCCATCGGCTGGTTCGAGCTGGAGAACGACTGGAACGACGTGGAGATCAAGCTGCAGCAGTGTCGCGTCGCCAAGGTGCGCCGCGTGGGCTCTGCAAAGGCCTCTCACGCTAACGCTAACGCTAACCCCGACCCAGCCCCTCACCGCCCCTCTGCCTCTCCGCCGTCAGTTCCTCATGGTGAAGTTCCTCTGCACCCGGCACGACTGGATCGCCGAGCGCCTGGGCGTGCAGTCGCTCGGCTTCCACGGCTACCTGTGCCCCGGCGCCGAGAGGCCGGGCGAGCTGGGCGGCCTCGGCGCCGAGGCGGACGGCCGCCACGGCGACGCCGCCTCGGGCCTCTGCCTCCTCAACAAGACGCTGTCCTTCATCCAGCAGCTCACCCGAGACACGGTAAGCCGCCGGGGGGGCCGCCCGCTCAGCCCGCCAGCGGGGCCGCCCCGCCTCGCCTCACGTCGCGTCCCCCGCGTGTCTCTGTGTCGCCCAGGACGCCTCCCACCTCAAGCAGAAGTACCTCCTGGACTTCAGCGGTCTCAGCCTGAGCCTCTTCTGGACCTTCTACGTCAAACTCAGGGAGATGTGAGTTTGTAACGCGCTCATAGACCGCAGTTATGAGCAGTACGACCGGGCTGCCTGCTGTAACGGCACGCGTGTCTTTGTGCCAGCGAGGGGGAGGAGGTGCTGAAGAGCAGGGTGCTGCTCCTGCAGCTCATGCAGAACTGCTTCTCCACGCTGCCCAACCCGCTGGAGGGCAGGGGGCCCGACGAGGGGGCCCCAGCGCAGGCCGGCCCGTCCACGTCCGGCGGCGAGGGGCCGGCGTCCGGCTCCGCCAGCGCCGTGTGGGAACTCTACGGCCACCTGTGCCAAGGTGAGGAGCGGGGCGCCCGTGCTCATTCGCTCTCCGGGTAAGCGGGGGGGGGAGGGGAGAGAGAGAGCGCGTCGCGTTGACCCCCGTGCTGCTCGTGTGCCAGTGGTGGACGGGCCGGAGGGCGAGAGCGCCGTGGAGCGAGCCTTGCACAGGGAGGCGGTGAAGGCCATCCTGAACGGAGCCGCCGTCTTCTTCCCCGACAAGCACGTGAGGCGGGACAAGCTCTTCCACATGATGGTGAGTGGGCCGCGAGCCAGCGGGGCCGCATCCGAGCCCGGGCCCCCGCGGAGCAAGATGACGACAGGTGGCGTTTCTTTGCAGAAGAACATCACCGAGGAGGACCAGCCGGAGTCCGTGAAGGTGACGTTCGAATCGCTTTGCAACTACTTCAGGTGAGCGCACCGTGCACATGCAGACCCGGGCTGCAGGGCGACGCAGTACAGCTCGGTCTCTCTTCACAGTGACCAGGATCCGAGCGGCCTCCTGCTGCTCCCGCCCAAGGGAGCCCCGGCGGACTTCGACATCAGCCCCATCCTGTCGGTCATGGAGACGCTGCTGCTGGTGGCGACGCGAGAGGTCCGACGCGCGCAGTGCGGCACACCAGATGGAGCCTCTCCTCTGCAGATCCTGATGTCTGTCTCTGATGTTCGTCTCCCCCCCAGTGTGAGGTGATGATGGTGGACGCAGCGGCGGCGCCAGCAGGAAGGTGCTGCTGTCCCTGTTCTGGGCCCTGCAGGGCAGCCTGCTGTCCTGGTGCTACCTGCAGCTCAAAGGGGCCGCCTCCGGCAGCGTCACCGTGGACCTGGCCAGAGACGTGCTGCTGAGATGTGAGTCAGAGGCGCCGCCTCGCGCCCCCCCCTCCCACACACACACACACACACACACACACACACACACAGGCCGCGCCGTGACTGACCGGCGGCTCCCCGCAGATGTGATCCAGTTCCTGGGGAGCGTCGAGAGCGCCCTGGGCTCCCTGCTGGAGAGGCACGCCGGCGCCGAGATCGCAGACAAGCTGGGCGGCTCCATCCTGGCCACGGTCTTCAGACAGCTGGTAAGACCTTCCCGCCACCGACTGACTGAGCGACTGACCCGGAGGGGGGAGAGGGGGGGAGAGGGACTCACCGAGGCTTGCTGTGTCCCTGGCAGATGATCCTGGTGCTGGAGCTGTGCCCCCTGGACATCCCTCACAGCGTGCTGCTGCAGAGCTTCTCCTCCATGGTGGAGCTGCTCAAAGGCCTGTCCGGCGACACGGGCGACGTCTTCTCGAAGGTTGGCGCCCTCTGACCCCCCCGCACTGCGGACCCTGGGCGTGAGTGTGCGGCGGGCGTGTGCTCAGGCGTCCGCTTGCTGGCTTGCAGGTGGACCAGGAGGGCTGGCACCAGCCGCAGCAGCCGGTGGTGCTGAGGACCTGGAGCGTGGAGTCGCCGCACAACTACGAGAACAGCCGCCACGAGACCGCCGTCTACGCCTGCCCCGGCGCCACCTCCTTCGAGGTGGAGTTCGACGAGCGCTGCGAGACCGAGAAGAGGTGACTGGCGCAGAGACGCCACGGGGGGGGGGGCCTGTTTTTGAACGCATCCTCATCATCCTCATCCTCATTGCTCCCGTTGTGCGCAGGTACGACTACCTGGAGTTCACGGACTCCAGGGGGGGGAAGGTGCGCTACGACATGAAGGTCGGGACCGAGAAGTGGCCCAAGGTAAGACCCCGGACTCGAACGCGCTGCTTTTCCCGGGCCGGGCCTCACGCTTGACTGCGGCTCCCTCCCTCCCTCCCTCCCTCCCACCGTCCGGCTCCGGCAGAAGGTGACGTTCGACGCCGGGCCCCAGCTGCAGTTCCTCTTCCACTCGGACAGCAGCAACAACGAGTGGGGCTACAAGTTCAGCGTGACGGCGCTGGGCCTGCCCGACATCACCGTCTCCTGGATGTCGGACCTGCAGCTGCTGGTGGCGCGCGTGATGGGCCGCCTGGCCTCCAGGACCCTCGCTCTCAAGTCCCCGCACGGTGAGGCTCTGCCGCCACCTGACGGCGCCCGGGGCGCGTCCTCGTCGTCGATGCGTTTCAAGCGTGCGTGTGTGTGTGTGTGTGTGTGTGTGTGGCCGCCTGTTCCAGAGATACGCACCATCAAAGAGCTCCCGCCGGGGAAGATGTCCCACGTCCAGTCTTCCCCTCTATGGAAACCCATCCTGCGGCATGGCTTGTGTGAAACCAGGGAGGCCAGTCGGACCAAAACGCCACAGACCAGGTATTGCGAAACCCCACCCATCATTCATGCAGAGGTCCCATCCTCAGGGGCGTAACGGCGTCGCCCCCGTTCTCCCCCGTGCCAGGCGAGCGCGTGGACCCTGGACGAGTGGACGGGCTTCCTGGAGGACTTTGCCCGCTGGAACCCGTCCCAGGAGCCGACGGACGGCCGGGCCGAGCTCATGCGGACGCTCATGCAGTCCTGCAGGAGGGCAGCCGATGCGGAACGAGATCGCGGCCCGGCTCCAGGACCGACCAGGCCGTCAACGCCATCTGGGCCGCCATGGTCTACCACACGCCCGCCCTCGTCCGCGCCCTGCAGACCTCCGGTACGGCCCGCGCTCGTCGAGCTCCTCCAGCGCCGGCCACGTGCTGCTGAATGTCCTGACGATTTGCCGCTGTGTGTTCAGTGAGCCAGGACTGCAAGGCCGGCCTGAGCGACGAGTTTGTGCAGGTGTACTCCCTGGCAGACAGCATCAGGACCTGGATGGTGAGTCCTGCGCACACATGCGTGCGATTTCATTCATATACGATGTGTATGATATGTACTCAAGGTCCCGTCTCTTCCGCCCGTCAGCTGGAGACGAGGCAGAGGTACCGAGTCGTCAAAATGAACGTTCCTTCTGAGAAGGACGGCGGTCACGACGAGGTCACCACCGAGACGCTAGGTCAGGACTCCTCGCCGGGCTCTGCGGTGCCACGCGGCCTCCGTCCTCCCCGCTGACCCGTGCGCTTCTCTGTCCCCCCCTGCCCCCCCCCCACCCCCCTCCCCCCTCCCCAGCCGACGCCTGCATCGAGAAGAGCCTCTTGCTCTTCAGGTTCGCCCCGTGCGGGGTTCCCGCTCTGGACGCCGACGCCGCCAAACCCGCGGGGGGCGGCGGTGCTCCGCTCGCGCGCTCCGGTTCCGTCTCGGAGTGGGATTTCCAGCCCAGCCCCGGCGGGGGGGCTCCGGGCGCCGGCGCGGAGGAAGTGGGGGAGGCCGGGCCGGGACAGGGCCCGCCCGCCGGCCCCGCCGCCCCGGGCTCGTCCTCCAGCAGGTCGGGCCGCCGAGGCTCCACGGAGAGCCTCTCGTCCCAGCCCGGCGAGCCGGAGTCGCCCTCCACCTTCCCGCGCAAAGCCCCGTTCAGCCGGGCTCGGCTGCGCCTCTTCTCCTTCCGGTCCGTGGAGGAGCCCCGCGCGGCCCCCTCGGTGAGGGACCGCTACCCCACGCTCAAGCACATCCTCGGCTTCGTCAAGGACCAGGCCCTCACGACGGAGAGGTGAACGTTTCCCTCACGCAAATGTTTCCTTTTGCCCCCGCGCCGCCGCGCTGGGTGATGTCCTCAACCCACTCTCTCTCTCTCTCTCTCTTCTCTCTCTCTCTCTCTCTCTCTCTCTCTCTCTCTCCCCCCCCCCTTCCCTCCCGCAGCATCCTGCAGACCCTGTCCCTGAGCAAGGCCCAGGCCCTGAGCGTGTGCAAGGTCCTGGAGATGGTCCAGCATTGTTTGCAGTCGCTGGGAACGCCGCACCTCTTCCAGGCCCCCTGCATCCTGTTCCTGCAGGAGCTGCTGACATGCCAGAAGGACTTCACCGCGTACGTCCGGAGAGAGTGTCCTCTGGCCCGTTCTCTTAAAGAGACGTCCTGCTCTCACTCTTAACGCCTCCAGATGTTGTTTCCGCTGTTCAACGGTCACTGATTTTGATAGTTCGAGTGTCTGAGTTGTGCGGCGGTGCTTGATCCATCACTCTCCTCTGCTTCATGCTCTTCAGTTACATCTCTCAGTTGTCAGACAGTGGCCAGAAGCTGGGAGAGGAGGTGAGGTCTTCCTACCACCAGCTGGTGCTCATGCTGGTGGAGGCGGTGCAAGGCTTCGGCAGCCTCAACGAGAAGTAAGAGTTCCCAATGGGGCGGTGATTGGAGCTCCCGTCGCTGTGCGTCCAGCGCTCTCACGTGACTGTGTGTGTGTGCTCCGCAGAGCCCTGCTGCCGGCCCTGTCCTGCGTGCAGACCTGCTTGCTGCACCTCCTGGACATGAGCTGGGAGGTGTACGACCTCCCCCTGTTCCTCAAAATCAAGCTC
>CM055204.1:4148980-4202848 GCA_029224185.1 Karalla daura
GTTTCGGTTTTCGACGGGGCACGGATGCTCTGAATGTTAGCGCAGAGCCGCGGTCGACGCGTGAGCGTCACAGACGGCCTCACGCTGCCTCGGCCTGGGACGACGGGGGGAAACCTCTGGGAGGCGAACCGAGCCCCCCGGCCTCCCTGGCCTGGCCATATTAGGTCAGGGGCTCGGACCGCGCTCCCTCTCCAGAGGCCCGGCGTCCCACGGCCGGGGCCCGGCCACATTCAGTGGACCCGGGAAGCGAGGGGTTATATTTAGGAATCGAGGCGGTATGCGGCGCGCCGGCCGCTGTACAAACAGTCCTAGGATGTTCCCCCAGCATAAACAGCGGGGGTGCTGCCAGAGGAGCGGCGGGCCCTCCGGTGCTCTGGACTGTGTCTGCGGCGCCGGTGAGAGGCCGCCTGGCCCGGCCTCGGCCCGTCCCGAGCGCCGGGTCGCCTTCGTCTCTCCGCCGCCTGTGCGACCCCGGGGCACGACGCTGGCCCCGGGGGCCCGCTCGGTCTGCTTACAATGTTGAAGGCCGTTCCGACATGGGAGGCAGGGGCCCTCGTTCTCGCCCCGTTCGTCCCTCATGTAACCTCTTGCCGTAGCGCGTCCTGGTGACTTCCTTTTTCTCTCTCTCCCTCTCTCTCTGTCTCTCTCTCTGTCTCTCTCTGTCTCTCTGTCTCTCTCTATGTCTCTCTCTCCTCCTCTCTCTCTCTCTCTGTCTCTCTCTCTCTCTCTTCCTCTCTCTCTCTCTCTCTCTGTCTCTCTCTCTCTCTGTCTCTCTCTCTCCCTCTGTCTCTATGTCTCTCTCTCTCCCTCTCTACCTCTCTCTCTCTCTCTCCTCTCTCTCTCTCTCACTCACTCCTGACATTTCGTTCATCAGTCCTCCGCTGTGTCTTCCAGGCGCAGGGCAATCCTCCAGGAGTACCTGCTGGCCATGACCACTGACGAGCAGCTCCTCAATCACACTGCGATGGTAAGCATTCGCCCCTCGTGTTTTGACCCCGGGCCCTCTCAGGTCACCCTTTGATGCCCCCCCCCCCCGTCTGTGAATTACACCTCTGCCTCGCCAAATCCGAAGCCCCCTCGGGTCGCCTTTGATGATTTCAGTGGCAACTGCAGCCACTAGTTTGAGTCCTAGCCCGAAGGCAGTTGGAGAGGAGCGGAGGGTGCACGGGCTGGGCGGTGGAGGAGGGAATGAAGAACCACACGCACGCTGTGGGTGGTTCCGTCGAGCCCGTTACCTAACGCCTGCCAGCCTGAAAACACAACCGCAGGTGACTGGGCCGCGGTCGTAACCCTTAGGACCGGTCCGTACGCCGTCCGTCAAATGTTCCCGAGGCATCCAAAACGGAGCGGCTCCGCCTCCGAGACCTCTCAAACGAAGGCCGCTTCCTCTGGTGCCCCGTTGCCCTCAGACGAGTCTAATCGTTGGACGGCGTTCAAAAGGATCACGTCCGCTCGCTCCGCCGGCCCCTGCTTTCACTCACCCCGTCGTCCGCTCAATTAAACCTGTAGAATCCCTCTGTGTTTTGTCCCCCCCCCCCCCCCTCTTTCGGTGACATTCGGTGACATTTACAAAGAAAATGACCGGTTTCCTGTGTAAACACCTCATCGGCCTAGCACTACACGGCGTGTCCGCGGGACGTGGCCCGCAGCTGGGCCTCTGGGCTGTGAGGGAATGAGAGTCGCAACAGGAGGGGACACACGGGGGACGCGCGCGCAGAGACGGGGACGCAGCGGGTTACCCCCCCCCCCCCCCCCCCCGGGCTCCTCATCATCTCCTCATCATCTCCTCAGCTCCTCCTCACATGGCCGGCCTCGGCCCCGTCTCCCCTGCCGTCATGGGGGGGCAGGAGCAAAAGCCATCGGTTTGTCAGAGCGCTAATCAAACTGCGTTAAGGAAAGAAAGAAAGAAAGAAAGAAAGAAAGAAAGAAAGAAAGAAAGAAAGAAAGAAAGAAAGAAAGAAAGAAAGAAAGAAAGAAAGAAAGGAAAAGAGAACTCCCCGGCGTCATCGGTTTCGGTCCGTCCGGCACAGGTGATTGAAAGCGAGGCTTCCTCCCGGCCGGCGCCCCCACCTGCCCGCCCCCCCTCCCCCTCCCCTCCCCTCCCCTCCCCCCTCCTCCAGCCCTCCGCTCACGTTCTCTCTGTGTTTTTTTGTCGCGCAGGCTCTGAAGAACATCGCCGCCATCAGCCTGGCCATCAATTACCCCAATAAATCCACCAAGCTCCTCAAACATGTCCCCCTGAGAAGAGAAGAGGCGGCGAGGGAGGGGGGGGGGAGGGAGGGGGGGGGGGCGCAGCCTGCCTCTGCTGACACACACACATGCACACACACACGCGCACACACACGCGCACACACACGCGCACGTACGTACGTGCGCTACTCTGGACATGAACTGTGGAGGGAAACTCAAAGAGCACTTTCACACTTCCTCACGATCCTTTTTGCCTTAGGTGAATCAAGTATATCAGCATGTGCATTCACTCGAACAGGAGCGATGGCGGACTTAGGTTTTTTTGACGTTTTTTTCTTTTTCCCAGTTTTATCGTTTCCATTTTTATTGGGTTGTTACTTGAAGATGCTGTGCTAAAAGGACATTCAAGCGTGCCAAATTCACGACCTTGGAGGGGAGAGGCGGGGGGGCGTCCCTTTCTTCCTCCTCCTCTTCCTTCCTCCTCTTCCCTCCCTCCTCTTCGTCCTGCCTCCTCTTCCTCTCCGGCCGATCGCGGCGAAAGCGGGTCACCTTGGCGACGTGCGCGTCTCCGTGGACACGTGGAGCGTCCTAAAAATACTGTCCGGGACGGTGGAGTCTCATTAGTCACCACGGGGGGGAGGGGGGGGTGGGAGAAAGCACTGACCCACTAGCTTCCTCCACACCCCCCTCCCCCTCCCCCACCCCCACCCTCCTCTTGTGTGATGGACACCTCCTTCCCTCGCTAGGGCGGGGCGCGGTAGTTCTGGGACTCAGCAGAGGGGGGGGAGGGGGGCGGGTTTGCCGTCGATCATGAACTGAACGGCGGAGGGGAGAACTGTGACGTTCTGTTGCGACGCGTTCCTCTGCTTCGCTGTCCAAGCAGCGTCGCCGTCGCTGATGAATGAACGAACGAACGAAAGACCATTATGATGTCAGACGAATTATAGCAAAAAAGACGAGGAGAGAGAAGACGGACGTCTTCAAGGCCTTTGCTTTTATCCACCCGTTTGTTTGTTTTTAACCGTCATTCTCGCCTCTCACGTCAGATTTATGTTGACACCAGCGAGCCACGGGGCCGCCCCCGCTCCCCCTCCCCCTTACCCAGCGTATGAAATGAAACGGAGAGGGAGCTGTTTAGGATCCCAGCCGGGCCGGGGGTGTTTCCCCCCTTGGCCGAGGTCGATGCACGAAGGCAACCGTAACGTGAGGCGCATCGCTCGCCGTATCCGCCACCGACGTGACCGAGCTGGGCTCTCCAATACTCTATTACCTCATCTTTTGTACTTACCCCCTCCCCCCTCCCCCTCCCCCTCCTCGTCCACCCCCAAGCGGAGGTCCCTTGCCAAGTCAGCGACGAGATGGGTCTCCCCAGTCGTCGACCCCCTTTTTTCCACTTGAGGCGGCCGCGTCCAGCCGTCCGGAGGAAGTCGCGGTGGTCCATACCAAAGAAACCAAATCATTGTGAGCCGTGATGCGCCCCCCCCCACCCCCCCCCCCACCCCTCCCGGCCAGAGTTCCCTCTCTGCGTCGAGCACATATCGGACGGGCTCGTGAGGAGCCCCGAGCAGAAGAACCCTTTACGCATCTTTCTCTCGTTCTCTTTTTAGTTTTTCCCCTTCCTTTCTTTTTAAAACGGACGTCTCTGTTGTTTCGTGTCGGGGCGGCCCCCCCCCCCCCTCCACCCCCCCCCCCCCACCCCAGTCGGGGGGGGGGGAGGGGAGGGGCCGCGGACCGGCTCCGGGTGGCTTTGTTTACACGAGCATCCGCCGCGGCGAGGAGCGAGGGCGGAGGCCCCGCTCGGCCTCCCGCTCGGCCTCGCCCACCCACCACGTGCCTACGGTTCCAAACGAAGCGATCGCAACCCAACCCACGTCAGCCGGGTCGTTTTCTCGTTCCTTTTTTTTTTCAATTTTACTACATTTTAAAAGAGAGGAGACGCATGGTTTCGCTTCGTTCCTTTTGTAACTTTTTACTTTGTGAGGCGGGGTTGCTGCGGCGAGGACGGCGTGCGAGGCCGACTGACCCGAATGTACATATCTGTGAATATCCGGCCGCACAGGAGGACGACGGCGTCTGACGTCGCACCCCGTACGAATGGCGACCCCATCGGGCACTAGCGGGGCGGGCACTTTGACTCTGGTTTTGTATGCATGGCACATTGAAGGTTAAAAAAAAAAAAAGTATATATATATATATATATATATATGTTAAAAAAAAAAAACACTGCTTGGGTGGAAATGTGATCCGTTTCTAATAAAAATTCGAAATGACTTGACCCCCCCGCCGTCTCAACTCAACTCAACTTTTATTTGTTTTAAGTGCCATATCATAACAGAACTGTTATCTCAGAGCACTTTACAAGGAGAGCAACAATGTGTACATAGTGAAAAAGCCCCTGTCCTTAGACCCTCGCAAAGGCTGAGGAACAACTCCCAAGAAAAACCCTGACAGGGAAAAAAAGGGGAGAAACCTCAGGGTGAGAGACAGAGGAGGGGATCCTCACCCAGGACGGACAGGCGGGCACAAACAAAACATTATTGATGGCTAACAGTTCAGGATATAAATCAATGAATTGAATTGAATCAGTCCATAGTAGCAGGCAGGAGGAACCGCAGTGAGATGAGCCGGGTAGAGGTGGTCCTGGATCCAGCTCAGCGTTGATGGAAGTCGGGAGGGAAAATAAAAATAATAAAAAATAAAATGAAAAATAAAATGAATAGTAAAATGAAAAATAAAAATAAGAAGAAAAAGAAAATTAAGAATTAAAAAATAAAATATTACTAAAAATTAAAATAAGAATAAATAAATAAATAAATAGATACATAAAAAAATAGAAAATATATATATATATATATAAAAATAAAAATAAAAACAAATTGAAAGATAACAAAGGAGAGGGAGGAAGAGGAGGAGATGGAAAACAAGACGGGGAGAGGCCAAGAGGAAAGAGAGAAGCTGGAGGGAACGTGAACCTGATTCACACCCACAGAGAAAGCAGAGAAGATAGAGCTCAATGTGCCGGGGACCCCCAGCAGACTCAACCTATAGCAGCTTATCTTGGATTTATCTGTAGGCTCTGTCTCCCGTGTCTCTGTGCCGTGTGCAGGCCGGACGGACTGTTTCAGGACGGCGGTAAGTGGCGTAGCGGCCGTTTCGCGGGCGTTGATCGGATCCGCCCACGCGCTCCCTCTCACGCTGCCGCCTCACCCCGCCTCCGAGAAAACGGCCCCTCGCCCTCTGCGATCTCGAGTCGACCTCGGGCCTCTGCTCCGTCCCCTCGCTCTCCTCCCGCCTCCTCCCTCTCTCGCCTCCGCCCATGGTGGGAGCGATGATCGCCGGGGCGATAATGACATCAGACGGAGGAAATATTCAATAAGGCTCCAGATGATTCAGTGGCCCTCTGCGCCACCGCCAGCCCCCTCACTGGAGTGAGTCAGCTCCCCCCCCCCCCCCTCCCTCCTCCTCTCCCCTCCCCTCCCCCCCCTCCCTCCTCTCTCTGCTTCGCCCAGGATCCCTGAGCTGTCGCCGACCGGGGGCTGGAAGAGAGGAGGCGGCAAGAGGCTGGCGACGTCACAACGTGGGGATGCCCCGCCGAAGCCGAGCGGAAGCTTGCCCAGATTAGAAACCAGTCTCTTCTCCTCTCTTCTTTTCCTCCCCCTGTCGGCGTAGGGCCGTTCGCGCGACAATTGACCCAGAATTGTGAGCACAGATCCCTCATAGTGGCGGGCGGAGAGACATCTGAAATGAACACCGGCGCGAGTCACAGATGCAACGTCTAAAAAGGAAGAGATTCGCTCCGGAGACGTCATGATCGGGCTGCGACCCATCTAGCCGTCCGTCCGTCCGTCCCATCTCACTGGGCCACCTCCCGCGGCTGAGGTGGCGCCGTGGAGCAGCGCGGGCCCGGAGCCCGTGTGCGTCGAGCGGCGCGGTCACGCCACGCCTCAGACTTTCACGTCGGCGATCGCCTCCCTTCCCCGCGTTTGCACCTCTGAGTCGCCAGCCACCCTGAGCGGCCGGGTGAACCGGGCTCGAAATGTCCCCCCGAAACGTTGCATCTCAATCCACGTCCGCGCATTTCCATTCAGCCACCCTTCCCTCTCTCTCTCTCTCTCTCTCTCTCTCTCTCTCTCTCTCTCTCTCTCCTCTCTCTCTCTCTCTCTCTCTCTCTCTCTCTCTCTCCCTCTCTCTGTCACACATCACCCCCCCCACCCCCCCACCCCCCGGCTCAGATCATTCAGATAAAATTAGGAAACCCGCAGCGTGACTCCAATTACTCATGTCGGCTCGGGGACGAGTCTGCCCGCTCTGAATCATCGTGCGCCTCCTCCCCCACCCCCCCCGACCCGCTGCGGATCCCCCCCGCCCTCCGTGCCGTCGAGGGATTGTCGTCACCCCGGCCAGACACATGCAAAGCGCGTCATCTGCGTCACCGCGGAGGCGCGCAACCAAATGCCTCCTCGCGTGCGGCCGCTTTGTTTCGATTGCAAATTGCGGCTGCGGCGAGAGCGTCGGCCTCCCAGAGCTCGGAGTCTCGCGCCCTGTCCGCCTCGCCGTTGTCCCCGCGCTCGCAGCTCCGCTCCCGGGCGGCCTGGGCTCATCCAGGGAGTCGCGTCTGCGGCCTCACCTCCTCTTCCCCCGCCGCTCACCTCTCCACCTTCCTCCCATCCCTTCCTGGGAGCCCGAGCGCGACCCTCGGCCCGGCGCACCAAGTAAACTCCAGCTCCACCCTGTCACGTAATGAGGCCTACTTGCTGAGCCCCTCCCGGGATGGGGGTGGGGGTAGGGTAGGGGGGGCGGCCGGTGTGGGTCAGCTCTCGCGAGGCTCGGGGATAATTGGGTAGTTTTTCGACGATCCAGAGAGAATAGGACACACCGAAGGGCCCGCGGCCCATATTTAGCAGCTCTGCACACGCCATTGTCTGATTGCACGGGGGGGGGGGGGGGGGGGGGGGGGGGAGCTGGCAGTTTTTGATCTAATTTCTCAGCCTGTCTCTTATCTGGGTTAGAGGTGGGCTGTTCTAGGCAGGGCCACCTGTGGCAGCAGCGGAGCGCGGGCCGTAATGGACGGCTGGGGGGGGGTTCCAACGTGACGGCCGCGCTGCCAGGCCCCTTAACTAATCTGGATCATTAGAGGGAGAGCCGCGCATGACTAAAAGGCCGGAGTGGCTCTAATGCGATGGAGGCGAGACGAGACGCACCGGCCAGCTGTGCCCCGAGCCCCAGTCAGACGGAGTCCACTCCCGAGCCCGGCAGGAACTGGTCACCGACAGCGGAACCTCCTCAGACTGACGGACGGACGGACGGATGGATAGACGCACACAGAGCCCGGGTCGGGGTCAGCCGGTGCAAGTGCGCTTTTGGATCGCTGCCCGCCTTCCTCTACCCTAGTTTAGTGCTTCAACTTTAAACAAATCTATCCTGGATACAAATGTGCCAAAACAGAGTTTGGCTGGCTAATTTTAGCCACTCATCCTCGCACACAGCTGGCAGCCTCCGCTGCTCGCTCGCAAATAGATTTTCCGTTTCTCTCGCATTATTGTCCGGCTAGGTTTGGCTCCGCCGCTCGAGAGCGATCCTCCTTTTCTGGACGTATACATCCTGGGAGTGGAGGCAACGAAACCTAGCCTGTGCGGGGGAGTTTCCTCGTTAATCATGGAAACGTGTGCAAATTGACCACCGGATTACACGCTGGCACGGGAAGCTCTAGCTGTCGAAGCCGGTGTGAGTTACCAAAAAGAAACCGGGGCTGACCCTGACCAAAGTGGGGCCCTGCGGGAACAAGGCATATGGGGCCCGTGCCAAAACCTCGGTCAAGCGACCAGCGATGCCGTCAAACACTGCAGCGAGGGCTCGTGCAGTGTCAGATCGGGAGAATCAAAACGACTCTCTCCCTCCTCCTACCCCGCGCTGAGCATGAACACGAACACGACTGGAGGCTCCCGGTCGTCTGCCACATGGCCGGGAATGAGCCGGCGACTGTGACGCATGAGTGAAAGAGCAGATGACACGGGCGCCACCTCAGCCCTCGCTCCCATTACCAATCGTTTGGATGACTCCGATTGCTTCCTTGGTTGGGCTCGAGCAGATGGGCTACACACATAAAGCGTGCTATCTCCCAAAAAGACTGAACCGCTCCTTAAGCTCATCGAGGGCTCATCGTGATTTGAGCAGGCGGGCCTCCCTCCTCCAGTGTGTTGACTCTCTGCAGCTACGGCATAAACACGGCTCCAGAACTCATCGGTGACTCTTTAACCTCAAGTGGGCCGTCACTGCCTTTTTGCTTTTTGTTTTCCAAACACATCAGTCAGGGCGGAGTTTGTATGTTGTGCCTCCTCATCCTTTCTGGGGGGGGAGAACATCTCAGGGTTTGTAACCAGCACAGCCCAGGTCGAGTGAGAAGGATCCCCAGGTACAAGATGCCATCAGGCTGCAGTTTCTACCCCCTCCTCTCTCCTCTCTCCTCTCTCCTCTCTCCTCTCTCCTCTCCTCTGCTTGGCCGGGACATCCAGGGGGCTCCATTCGGAGGTTGGCAGGTGCTGGGAGACAGCCCAGAGCTGCTGGACCATCAGAAATCTTCCGCTCGTTGCTGTTATGCAGAAGGCCCCGGCCCACGCCGGGCGAAGCTGCCCACCTGCACGCCCGCAAGACGCCACCATCTCTCTCCTCCTCCGCTCTGTTCTCTCTCTCTCTCTCTCTCTCTCTCTGCGTCCGCCCTCTCTCCTCTCTGACTTCCTGTGCGTTGTTCTCGCCAGATTCTCCTACGACAAACAAGTCCAGCTGCAGACATCGGGCTCGGATGCATGCAAGTCATGGGAAAACCTTCAACTCGGTGGCCCCAGTAACGCTCAGCTGCCCGGGTCCTGTTACTGCACCGAGCGTCCACATGTGTCTCTCGTTACTTCCCAGACCAGAGGGTCTTATTAGGTTAAACACATACTTAACCGGCACTAGCCGCGTGTGGAAAAAGGGGAGGCGGTGTCTGTGACACTGCACGTACACACAGATGTGAGGTAACTCTGTGTTTCTATAAGTACTGTGCTTTAATGCAGTTTTCGGCCTCTACTTCATGCTCCCACCACATTGCAGATGACATTATTATTCAATGAGAGATCTGTGAATTGTTTTACACATTATTTTCCATGTTAGACATTTAGATGCAGATGAGTAGGTGCATCTGGTGCCTCACAGCTAGAAGGACCGGAGTCCGAGTGCTAGCCTGGATACATTCTGAATTTGCATGTTTTCTGCGTGGGTTTTCTCCAGGCTCTCCTGTTTGTTCCCACAGTCCGGCAGGAAGCCGGAACAACAAGCAGGAACATGCCGATGTACCAACCTGTCCAGGTTGCATGTCCTCCAGCGGACCCCGGCCACACTGCAGGACATAAAGCAGGTGAAGAAGAAGGACAGAATTGAAAAGTGCGATGCACAGTTGTGTAAACTGACGTTCACGTTGCTGTGGACTAGAGCTGAGTTTCTGTGCTCTGTTTTGCTCACAAAAACAGAGAGAAAATGTGCTCGAGCGGCAGAGTTGTTTCAACCCCCCCCCCCCCCCCTTTTTTTTTCCGCGCGCGAGTCCTTTCATTTCAAGGGCTTTCAACTTGCTGACCTGCCTCATCCTGGTGAAACATTTCTGCAAAATGTGGGTTTGAGGATTAAACTGGAGACGGGGACGTCCTTATCTGATGAAGGAAGGGTCCGCAGGTCGAACACTTAATAACCGAGGAGTTAAAATTAGCCGTGCCTCCGGCAGCCACTCATCGATGCATCAGTAATAATAATGACACCGGATCATTAAGCACACAGCGAAAGGTCCCTGTACATATCTCGCTCCTAATGCTCCGCGAACACAGTGTGTCTGCGCGCGCTCGACGCGCACACTGTGCTGTCACGAATCCAAAGCAGATGCTTGTTGGGGAAAATATCGGGTGTTCTGTTGGAAACCTGCCTCCCGCAGGAATAAAGCTTGTTCGACTGAGCCCAGAGGATTGGCAGGCTTACCCCACAGCACGCACTGGGCTTTATTAAGATGACAGATAAGAGAGAGAGAGAGAGAGACGGGGAGAGGAAGGGATGGCGGGTAATAAGGAGCAGAAAGGACATTATGCAGCAGAGTACACGGAAACCAGGCCTCTGCAAGGTCGCAGCCGTTCCTTTTCTAGGGTTTTACTGGGGGGAAAAAACACTGGACCGTGTTCACTGTCCACAGACGAGGCTGCGACTTTAACGCGCTGGGCTCGGCTCCTCTCCTCTCCTCTCCTCCGGACCCATTTGCATGGATGCCCGTCAGGGTGGTCAGGAGAGCGGAGATGAGATGTGCAGTCCTGGCCACACCCAGGAAGCAGGGACGCGGGGCAGCGCGTGCCGCGGGATTCATGCCCAAAGACGCTCGACTCGACTCGATCAGAGGACAACAAGCTCCTCGCATCCTCGGCGACCTCGCCTCAGCTTCATAAGTGTGTGTTTTAGTAGAAAAAAGCCCACGTGCCAGTATGAGAAGTGTGTCACTCCCCGGCTGCACAGACTTATTTTAGCCCAGGTGGAGAGGGTCAGACACGTGCATTACCATGGAACCCTGCAGCCTGTCCGGCTAAAAACATGTAGCGGCTAGCGGCTCACACTCCGATCCGGACTTTACCCCCCCCCCCCCCCCCGCCGAAAGCTGACAGAACGTTTTCGGCGCCGCCTCAACTCGTGCCTCACATCCCCTCGCCCCAGATGCCGGTCACACTCCGATGCGCAGCCATGCGGCGGTGCAGCGGGCCGCCCCGTCACGCCATCATTCACTCGCAGCCCGCGCCAGGCGGCGCAATGTCATCTCCCCGAGCGTCCGCCGCTGCCGGAGCTCACTCTCACAGGTTGGCGGGGGGGGGGTGGACGCTCAGGTTGGAGGCACCGCCGGGAAAGATGATATTTTAATTCCCTCATTTTCATAGAGCTCCTCCTGGCCCGGGCTCCTCTCACACCGGGTGACCTTGACGGACAAAAGAAGCCTCAGCATAAATGAACAGGAGCTGGTTAATAGTTAATGGACGTCTCTATTATTGCTTGAACTTGGGAGCAGCCGAGCCTGTGCCCATGCAAGCTTTTTGTGATAGGCTGTGTGTGTGTGTGTGCGTGCGCGTGCGTGTGTGTGTGCTAGAAAAACATGATTTGCTGTCTGCTCGGAAAGAAAGCCTTGCGCTCAGAGATGACTAAGGGAAAAGGTCCTGACATTATTGTTGCGTTAGAAACGACTGGAAACTGGAACTCGTCGGCCGGGATGATTCTGGAAAACAAATCATTAATAGAGGAGGGGGGGGGGGATAATCCTGGACGACGATCTCCCCGGGATTTCCCTTCCCCGGCTTGTCACCCGTTTTGGTGCAGAGCAAAAAATGGCACAGCGAGCGTGTGATGGAGGGCGAGGGAGAGGGGAGAGTCATGGAGTACGCGCACTGGCAGGGTAGCGAGCAGCTCTCTGGCTATCTGTCACAGGCAGCTGGTTTGTCACTGCTTTTAAGAGACCGTTGTCTCGGCCACCTGTGCGCGAGTCCCCGCATAAACCCGGGAAAATTTTCCATTACGCACGCTGTAATGGAGTCCAGGAATAAGGAGTGCAGATGGGAGGGGGGGGCGGGGGGGGCGGCGGGGGGCTTCCTCTCTACGCATCTTTATATTCTGACGGTCCTTTAATGCATCCCTGAAATTATCTATTACCACGAGATGCAATGTATCGGCGTCACGTCAGATGAGCTGCAGCCCGCCCCCGAGCGCCGGGGAAATGGAGCATTTCTGCGTGATTGCAAAGTTGGCCGGGGGCCAGGACGGCTGCCGCGGAGACAACTTTGCATCGAAAGCTACAGAAGGCTTGCTCTGAGGACTTGATATATCGTAAAAGCACTACACATGCTCATCAGCATCCAAATGAGGTTTTGATGACTCCAAAGCTAGCTCAGGGTGTGCTGCGCTCCTACACTTCTATACTGTGCAAGACTCTTCTTATCGCATCTTCCAGGGCTGCGAGAGATTTCTCTGGATTTGCATAAAAGGAACAAAAAGCTCCGACTCGCACGCTGTTGGAATAGAATCGGGATTCAGGCAAAAGGCTGGACCAAGAAGTGGTCCCCCAAGGGCTATTAATCATCCGGATTTGTTAAATACCTGAGATACTGATTCAGTCGTGAGCCATAATGAACACACTAAATAGTGTGTGTGGCACAGAGAAACCAGCTTCACTCTTCATTATCTCGGCCTCCTTTGCATTCAGTGCCCGTTCCTGCTCGCCAGCATTTGTTAGGCAAATGTGCCTCAGGTTGGCCAAACCTCATCTGATGTCCCACAGGTCGACAGAGGACCCACACCTGGACATGCAGTACAGGTACCCGTACTCTCCTTCCTTCTCGGTGCACCGAATGCCATGTTTTTATGAGGTTCTCTCTGGTTTTAGGTTGGACCCCTCGAGTTATATCAAGGTGTTCAAACCTGTCCCGAGGGAGTGAAACGGCCGGGTCAAACTCCTGAGAGCAGTCGCG
Source organism: Karalla daura (assembly GCA_029224185.1). Lineage (NCBI taxonomy): Eukaryota > Metazoa > Chordata > Actinopteri > Chaetodontiformes > Leiognathidae > Karalla > Karalla daura. The sequence goes on from CM055204.1 coordinate 4,161,685, forward strand.
CTCCATTACCGCACCTCAGCGCTCTCCTCCAGCAGTCCCAAATAAGGTGTCCGAAATGATTCAGCTTTTGCAGTCGAGTTGAGCAGACGGGCTCGCTTTCAGCCGCCGCCACCGAGTCTCTGCCTGTTTTCACCTACTTCTATTCGGAGGCGCTGCGATCCGAACATAAGGACCCAGTTAGAAGCGTCGGCCTCTTCCTCCACCGCGGGCCGACCGGTCCGACAGCCACATATTTAACACCTGAGTCCCAGATCCCGAATTCATTTTCCCAGCAAAAAAAGATTTCAGATTGAGACGATACAGAGACATCAAACAGGGATATCAGTCACCGGAGGAGAGCATGGAGAGGACCCGGGGTGACGGGGATGATGAATGCTAGCGTGTGAGGAGCGGGAACATGTTCAGTTACCGGAGCCGAACTTGTCATGTTCTTGGTCTGTCTCAGACTTTGTATTGGAACAGTAGATGAGCTGTGACGGATGACTTTTCTAAAACAGGCTACACGAGTGCAGACAAGGGCCCAGACTGAGATCATGCCTTTAAACCCCCCCCCACCCCCCCACCCCCTCTTCTATTTTTCTGAAGCAGCAAGCCTAATGACATCATGAGGGGCATTTTCTCAGCCTTGTCAGGGCCGAGCCTCAGATGACATAACGCAGGCAAAGGAGCGCGCTCAGTGATGAATTGGCTGAACTTTAAGTGGAAAGCTCTTTTCCCCCCGAAGTGACGTTTCTGCTTAATCTCACTGCACATTTCCCGCTTTTCCTTAAAACAAAGGAAGCCTAATAAAGCTCATTCAAGAACTTTTCAAACTACTCTCGGGTTTGCTTTGGAAACAGGTGAGACCATCTCAGGGCCCGGGGGCTCAGGCGCCGTCTCCGATGATCCCCCCGCTCTCGGCTCGGGCCCGCTGCCTGCGTGCTGCCGTACTGCGCCACGCTGCGCCGAGCCCGGCTCCGCATCTAGGCCATGTGGGCAAGCTCCTTCTGCTGCGTGTGTCTGAAACTGAGCGGTGTGCTGGGGAGAGAGCGGTATAATCAGGGCAGCGTTTTATTTAAAGACTGTAACGTGGGCAGCAGCAGCTCTCTGGGGCTGCGATGCATCACGCCGCAGCTCTCTTAGAGGTGATCGGGCCTCCTGCTAACTTTCAACACCTCAGCCCTTTTTTCTCGAGCGCAACCTCGAATGAGACGCCGGACAGGGGCCGCTCGACGGGGCGATCTCGAGAACTGCCAAGAGAGGGTGAGAGGGTGGACATCGGGTTGGCATGCAAGTCTGTCACCGCCTTGTGTTGGTGCGCACAAGGTCAGCGACTTTGCGTGTTTCATCAGTCCTGCAGAAAAACACGGGTGGACGAGTGCTGATTCCGTGAGCGTGACGCGACAACAGCAGCAACAACTAGCACCACAGCTGCACCGGCACAAAGGACACACGGAGCACACAGATGGACGCTCACCAAGGCCGACAGTTGCGTAATGGCGGGTCGGTGTCATCGGAGAGTCAACGTCCTCGCAGAGCTCCTGGGACACGCAGGATGTCGTGACTCCGTCACGTCCAAGGGAGGCCGGAGAGAGACTGCGGGGACGGGGACCAGTGCACCTTGTTTGGACGCTTGTTTCAGTCTCTGAATATTTTCTTCCAACAGTCCATGTGTGCGGGCAGCATCAGCCCCGGGTTTGATACATGGAGCTGAGGGCTTTTCTGTGTAGAGTTTACAAAACGGCTGAGACAACAGATGAATGTAGGAGTGGAGTCCATATCAGCGACTAATAAGAAATCATCGAAGTTAATGTTTAGAGTAAGAGAAAGGAAGTTCAAAAATGAAAGCTGACATTAAAAGTCCCCTGCTGATTTAGCATTCAAGTCAGCTCCGGCAGAATCAAACGAATGCCTCCGAAACCAGAGTAGGCCTCTTTTTTTTTATTCCACAAATTCTCCTTCCCCGTCAAATCCTGGCATCCACATCACAGGAGAGAAGGAAATAATCTGGTGGTAGCATTCAGTGGGAGGTGGATTGTGGATTAGACCGTCGACGCACCGCTCCTTGGAAGAAAGGAGGTGATTGAGGCAGGTGGTTTTAACGTGCCCGTGTGCTGTGTCTCGCTTCAGACAGGCGCTCTGCGTGTGGAGGTGTAGAGGCTTTGCAGAGCCTGCTACTTAGCAGCATCACACGCCCGCAGAGCTGTTGACCGCGCAGGTATGAAACGGGGCAGCAGAGGCATCTTGGGAAAAGACCGAGGTCGGAAATATAAAATGTGAGAAAAGGGAAAAGCCGGACCCGCACGGGTGCTTTTAACGGAGATCTTGAGAGAGCACCTGTGAAAGGACCTGAGGAAGTTCTCGCAGTCCCATTACGCAACATTTTCCGGCGAACACTTTAATGTCCCTTTGTTACGTAAGTTGTCAGAGGGGCCCAGTGTGAGATGGACGAGGCTGCGTAAACAGGCGTGGATGAGCGAAAATACCGAGCCGCTGCGGCCCAGGATGCAAAGTCTTCCGTGCTGTCTGTGTTTTGTCTTTGCTGCAGTTCGGGGCCAGAGCGTGCACGGAGGAGCCCGCTTGCCGCACCAGATGATGTCCTCTCTTGCTGATGAGTAATTTCTCCCCTGCGCAGAAACGCCGCCGCTTCCTGAGGTCCTCTCCATCTTGGAGTGGCCGGAGACGGATTTTCATGTGCATGAACTGCCACAAAAAAGCAGAGCCGGTTCACTTCCCCAGTGGTGCCATGTGAGAACGGACTAAATTGCATTTTTTTGGAAGATGAGAATAGTTGTATAAATATCGTATATAATGGATGAAGAGCGGGCATCGGATTACTCCGCAGCCCTTCCATGTTCGAGGGCGAGCGTAATAAAAGCTTAATGCATAATAAATGGTTTTAGGTCAACGGGCCGCCCAAGGACCTGTTACACAGAGAAGGTGTGCTGCTCACTGTGACTGCCAGTTTGGGCTGTTTGACACGGTTTCAATTCTAAGCAAAGGTATGGCATGGCCATCGAGCCTCTCTTTCTTTCCGTGACGTCTAGTGGTGTCATTTGGTAAACTGAACCTTCACTGAACTTTCCCTTTGTTTTGCTCGTTTCCTCCTCCTCCTCCTCCTCCTCCTCCTCCTCCTCCTCCTCTGCAGTAAAAACAAGAGTTTTTGCCTTAAATCTGGCTCCACGCCGGAAAAGAGACGCGAACCCCCGGCGTGCTCAGCTGAGGGAGACGAGGCGGCGAGCAGGTTAGGGAGACCAGAGCCGGACGGGTTCCTCGTTGTCTTCCTTGTCGGCCCGTTCACACTGTTCCCGTGGAGATCGACCGGCACGGGGCTCACCTTTTTCCTCTCACAGGAGAGCTTCTCTCTGTGTTTGTGAATGCGTGCGTGGGTGTGCGGCTTCCAGGTAGCTTCACCTCGCTATCAGATCCTGGGAATGTTCAGTTCCCCGGTGAAGATGACAAGAAACGTTCCGTTGGCCCGCAGTCTGACATCAGAGGGCTGTTTGCACATTTGTCTAATGAATGCAGAACATTCCTCCGCGCTCCCCTCGAATCCGGGCCGCGCACATCGGCACGCGAGCAGGACTCGGTGAAATGTAGTTTTTTTAAGAGGAGAATACGAGAGAACTTTTAGATTTGCCAGACGTGACAGGGAAAGGGGTGGTGGGGGGTGGGGTGGGGCATCCGTTGAGTTTGAGTCTTTGGAGCCATGGCTTTGATGTCTACCAGGAACAACAAGTGTCTCCGCCCTGACCTTTGTCTTTCAGCGCCGTCAACACATACGGCGAGGTGTGTCTACTGTGGCCTCTGAGAATGCTGCCGCTCGGCCCATTTTGTCAACATCCTCCGTATCGTTATTACCACTAATGTGTTTGTCACATCTGAGCGCCGCTGCTGTTCCCGCTCTGTTGGCAAACAGCACCAGCTGGGCAGAGTGGGCGACTTCCCTCCAACCACCGCAGTTCAACACTTCATCGCAGAGAGCAACTCCACACAAAGTGAGCTTTTTCTTCCTTCTCTTTCCCCCTCCACCATACACACAATCACCTCCGCCCACCTGCCAACAGGAATCACCATTATATGATGCCATATTACTCCCCAGAGGGGGAGGTTATGAATCTAGTTTTAATCATAGCTCACTTGGTATGTGTACTTGCTTAATGAGTTTACATTTAATCAGGTTATGTCCAAACTGACTTGGGCAACCTGGAGGGAAAAGTGAAGGTAGAGCGTCTAATTAGGGGCTCACAGGTTACTAATGGGTCCCTGGGGGGTTTTAATTACCTCTGACTGACTGTTTCCTGCTCTTATACTGTAGCAATAATTAGATCACTGAGGTGGAATCAAAATATACTGTAATATGGTACAATATTCCCCGCTAACATATGTGTAGAATATAATGATATAGGCTCATTCTGAAGTTGATTCCAGCAAATGCCTAATCACTGGAACAATGTACAAGTTCAGATGATCGTATCATGCTCCCTGTGAATGGTTCATCCAGAGCAAGGGTGGAGAGAGCTGGAGAGAGACATGTTCGTCTGTGGAAGACGATGAAGAGCATCACCTGGCCAGGCCAGAGGAGCTCCTGGATCGCAGCAGGTACAGATTAGCCTGGATGGATGGACAGGAGGAGGAACGCAGGGGGCTTGATTAAAAAAAATCTTGTTGTTTATTCATGTTTGTGTGACAAAACAGGAGATAGTGAGACACAAGGTGAGCTGCCTCCACCTCCTCCTCCTCCTCCTTCTCCTCCTGTTCCCCTGTCCGGAGAGTAGCAGCTCCGGCTCGACTCACAGCTCCTTCAGCTGGACTGTCTGCTCATCTCGTCCCTCCCACAGACAAGATGCAGCCTCTATCTCTCCTTGTATCTTGGGTAGCACTATGCCTGCATGTGTTTATACAGTCAGCGCGCACACACACACACACACACTCTCTCACACACTACTACTTGGGTACTTCTCTGTGTGTGCTTTCTGTTTTTTCTCACATTCCATTTGTCTCTGTCTTTACATAACCGCTAACCACACATCCCTCCTTTTGGAAACTTCCTCCTGGTGCATTCTTCGCCGCACGAAATCTCAAAGGACGCATCATGAATGCCACGTACGTCCGATAACAGTAAAATAAACACAGACTCTCCCAGGCTGCCTCCTCCGGGGGAGCTGAGCGGGCCAGAGACAGAGTGGGACATGTGTGGTGTTTATTTGAGCGGCCCTTCTTGGCCACTCAGAGGGAAAGTCATGGGGAAAGCTCAGCGCTTTCAATACAAACAGCCGAATTATGTTGGCTCTCATCTGGAGGGAAAAAGTAATGAGGTGTCAGGTGAATGGTGTGAGACCTCGGCTGCCTGACCACTGAGACTATAATAAGACTGAGACTTCCCAGAGGAGCAGACTGCTGCTCCCTGACAAATCAACATCCGCTGGGCCTAATCTCTGACCCCCATCACACTCCTTCCTCTCTCTCTCACTCTCTCTCTTTCTCCCTCTCCTTTCCTCTATCTTCTCGTACCTGCAGCCAGATCCCCTGGTTGTATGCCAACCAGGGAAGACGCACACACACACACACACATACACATACACACCCTCCACTGATACCACGACACGACAAATGATCAAAGCTAATTATCTGCCTGAGTGTGACGGCATGACAGCTCATTAAAGCACTACAAGGCTGCATAATCTGCCCTGTCCCTCTCTCCGGCTCTGTTAAAGACCCAGGCTCCGTCGAGAGGCCTCCGGTGGAGGCAAACATCCCCCCGGCCGACGAGCCGAGCATGACCAGACAGGCAGGTCGGAGAGGAGAGGCAGGTACGAGCCCGCAGTCATGACTGAGCATGCACCCATCATCAAAACAAGGCAAGAGAGAGATAGGGAGAGAGAGAAGGAGAGATAGGGAGAGAGAGAGGCTCCCCGACTACCCTGCTGCACTGCACAAAGAAAAACGAGGCACACCGTCTTCTGGTTCCGCAGTGTAAGATAATGACTTCTTGATTCACAGGCCGAATTGCTCTGGCGAAGAGTGGCGTCGAAGTTAATGTCCCCGTCCGTCTGAATGGAGCCGCTCCAGAGTGAGCGAGAGCAAAAGGTGTCATTTGCAACAGCAACGCGGGGACATCAGGGGGGTGATGCAAACGTTTCTTTCCACAGGAAAACTGCGGCAGTCAAAAGCGAGAAAGTTGCAGAGGAGGGGAAAAGGTGATGAGAGAAGCAGGTTAACGGGAAAGAGAAACATCTGCGAAGGCGATCGGTCTCACGGGCAGAAGGCAGAAGTGTCCAAACGAGCTTAAAGCATCGCATAAAAGGGGTATGAAGTGTGAATAATGCATCGAAGAGAGAGAGAGAGAGGGAGAGAGAGAGAGGCTTATCTGTGTCAACAATGCGAGAGGCTTTACGTTTCATAAAGCAGCAGACTTAAGGTGAGTCGCTGGATATTCACTGTGGTGTAAACTGTCTCCTAAGATCTATTCTACATATTTCATCAGCTTCTGCCTGGGCGGTTTGCGGCGTGCCCTGAAGTGGCGAGGTTTCCTCTCCATCCATCATTCAGAGCCGCTCCGAGGGCATCCATGCTGATTTTTGCAAGTGGTTTTGTGAAGTATCAGTGACAGAGCAGATCGACCGGTTTACTCATCCAAGTGGCGAGGGACGACTGTCAAACATCAGCTTGTCAAAGGAACAGCTTTTCAGTCTTTTGGTTCGTAGTGAGCACGCAGTCTCGTGGTTGCGTCGCCCCTCGTGGCTCAGATTTCATTATCGCGGCTCTCCGACGTGCAAACCTCCAAATCTCACCTCGAATGTTTTCTTTTTTTCGCGTCGCGGTAGAAAGTCACCGCATCTCATTTGGTCCCGTATCTGCGTTGGAAAGCTCATCCTTGCTTATGAGGATACACAACGTACATTACAGTGCATTACCATTCACATTTGGCACAGTTTTACACCTGCTATCGCCTTAAGTAGCCTCTCAGCGACGAGGATTTCGACATATAGTTTTATCTTCACATCATGTAAAGGTTATTTCGCTGACCTCTTCGGTTTTCACTCTCGGTCTAGACAATATCTTCCCTGTTATTCCTTCTTCCATGGTGAGATCCTTTTAGCTATGAGTGGCAACACACAACTCTGACAAATGTGGAAAATTTAGAGGCTGTTTTTACATGTCTGTGTTCATGAGCTGTCGTAACACAAACGTTGCATTGGCTTGGGTTTTGTTTGGTTTGATTGCCACCAGCCGATGCACTGCTCGTGCCGCAGGAAGTCTGAGGGTCTGGACCAATCGGACCAAACAGCAAGTGCTCTAAGGAGTGAACGCACTCAGGAAACATCGATGAGATATCAAGATAGGATCATCCAGTGTCTTTATATGGTCAGTTTAGAAAGGTCTACTCAAATGACGTCCTCTGTGGGGAGGGAACAAGCAGCCGGTACAACTTCTTTGTAAATGGAAATTGTGCCCATTTGCATATAGAGCTAGATGTTCCAGTCACAAGTTGTCATTAAATTAGTCTTACGGTTCAACAAACCTTGAAAGGAACTGTACACCGGCTGCTCCACAACAAACAGCAGGAGGATCAGACCGCGGGCTCAAAGAAAAGTGATAGCTGGACTCCTCGGGATGCCAGAAGTGCATCCTGTTATGAATCCTAATGCAGCTCTGTTTGTTGGAGGTGTAAATAGCCCTCAACACGATTTGCCTTATCACTGGAAAAGGTTGTGTCAATGTCGCCTTCGCCGTTCCGGTCTGCTGACTTTTAAATGGCTGAAAGCGGGCTGGTTTTTGTTGACTTGGCTTCAACGCGAGTTCACGAAATCATAGCCTGTGAGGTAGAGACACTTCATATGTGGTCATCTGTAGTTTTTCAGTTACTCTGAGTCAGTGATGTCTTGTAAGGGACACAATTTTGGAATCAAACATGAAAAAAATAACGTTGTCCGGTTGTGCCCAAACACACAATGTACTCATACTGTGTCCCTCCCTGCCCCGAGACACCAGTAGTTATATGACGGGTAAGACAATGAATGGATGGATTCTGTCTCTTCACGTATGCCAATTTTTTTGCCTTCCATTTTAATATCCCGCAGATGCGAATGAAGATTTGATGATGTTTTTGGAGCTGTCGTGCATCTTTGGCACGGAGCAGACCCAGTCACTCAATCAGCCAAGGTGAAAGTGATTCTTCAAAGCTCCGCTTTAAAAAGATTGTCCACCGCTCTCATCCAATGATTGCATGTGTCACCCGAAACTCTACTCGTTTGTGCAAAATCTCTCAACTGGTCCCGTCAAGTCACAACTGAATGTGATTTATTTCTGTATCAGTCACATCCTCTGCGTCTGGGATTTCGTGGCGGCAAACCGTCGGGAGAAACATAACCCGGGGAAGCCGTGGAGACGCGAAATGCGACGTTGCTGCCGTTTGCGGGGAGTGGAACCTGTCCGACGGCCCTGTTGACCGGAGAGGCAGCGCTCACACAGAGGAAGTGTGTCTCTCTCTGCTCGTTTGACTAAGGTCACACTGTCACTCTAAAAGGGGAAGTGTTGATATTCAAACTAAAGAGTTACTATCCTCGCCCAACTGTTCCAGTGTTTGTCGTGCTCCGGGCCCGACTCATCTGTGACAACAAACTCAACAACACCCCTGTACGCTTGCAAGGGGGGGGGGGGGGGGGGGGGGGGCTTACGCTCTGAGTTTTCATCAGTGAGCTGCTTCTCGTTGTTCCACCACGGGCTGATGAAGAGATGATGAACAGCAGAGGTGCTGACAGGGGACGGCCATCTGTCCCTCATTTACAACAGCTGGAGGGAGCAGAGACACAGCGGGACTGATGCAGACAGGCACGCGCGCACACACACACACACACACACACAGACCGACACAGACAGACACACTGAGGAGAAAAATCTCCTCTGAGATACCGAAACGAGGATGGCTCCCTGTCTGCCATGGCAACTTTGCATCAAGGAGGACTAATAAGACTCGCCCCTTTGTTAGGCAAGCTTGAATAGAGCTTGGATAGCATGCGACCAAAATTTGTCAAAATCCCCAGCTGCTCTCTCGCACAAACACCCATTTGTTTTTGTTTTGCTTTTGCGTCTTGCAATGCCTGCAGACTTTGGTTGCACCTAAATGTGGCACTTTTATTCAAATGACAGTCATGTAGGTGCCAGTTGCTTTCATTGTATTTCCCGTCTCCTTTCATGGGTTTTCAGGGAACCAAGCGATTTCTTCCTTTACTTTGACTTTGCCGAATAATGACACCTGTGCAAATATGCACAGCATGTCCAAAAATACCAAAACTTCTTCATTCATGAGCGTTTTTCAAATTTCGAAAAACGTCCTTGAGTGAGTCAGACTGTGACAGAATGTCACGCAGAATGTGAAAGTCATGCCCCCCCACCTCCTAATTACTTTACCTACCCGCCACTGCTCAGGTGTGCAACTAAATGAACATGGAGACAGAAATGGCATCTCAGACATTTTTGATGACCCATGCTCCATAGCACTGACATTTACGCCACAAAGCAAGGATACATTTAACACCATTTAAATAATCCAAAAGTTATGTTTGAAATAATATCTTGTATATGATATGATCGAGTGACTCAATATGATGTATGATCTATTATACAACGCAATACGACATGGTATACGATATATGTTGACACATTATTATATGATGACATACATGACATTATATATGATATTATATGATACGATGCAATCTGATACAATATAATGCAATACGATACAGTACAGAAAGACACAATACAATACCGTACCATACCAAATCATACTATCCCATATGATACCAGAAGTTGACCATCACTCTTGTAGCATTGCTTTGGCTCAAAAGTCTCACTGTACTATGCCCAGCACCATCAGAGGAGCAGACAACACTAATAACCTGTTCTCAACTCTTATCTCTTAAAGGAGGAGGACTGCTTAAACAGAGAGACTACATCACACTGCTCTTTGCTTGAAGCTCAGTCCTGCCCAGGTGTGGGGCCATCTCACGCAGGGACAAAAGCAGACCGCGAGCGCCGACCCGCTCCGTCTGCCCACCCTGAAAGAATGGGAGGCGAGAACACTGTCAGCCGCTCCCAGCGCTCCCCTTCATTTGGATCTGACAGAGCTGCCCTGTGCATCACCTGCTCCTCCCGGCTCCCACTCCCTCAGTCACGCCGCCCATTTCCCAGGTCACTGATTGGTAATTGGAGCTGCCTGACGGGACGTGACAGCCCCCGTCGTTGTTGTGCTCGGTCTGTTGTGATGTGGAGAAGCGTGTTCATTGGTAATTTACATAAAAGCCCTTGGGGGAACGGGCGACCCGGCACTTGATCCTCTTTAATGGCCCAGTCTGTCCTTGGTGATGATCGGCGCAGAGACGTGATTAGGAGAGAACACACACACACGCACGCACACACACGCGCGGGCAGAAGTTACTTTGGAGAAACTGTTATTATTGCATAAATGGTATGTAATTACCCACACGTCACCTCTTTAATGTGTGCAATCTCTTATTCTTTTTATAACCAAATCTTTATTTGGTAATGTCACGCACACAGAAATGGCGCACAGTCGACTTGTGAGTGTGCTCATATCTGCCCCGTCTGGATATCTATGCCGCCAGCTGTAATGTCACGTCAGAGCCCAAAGTTCTGAAACCTCTGCACTTGTATGTTTCATGCTGGAGTTAATTGGTGTGGATGACCTGTCAAGCCAGCGGCAAGGAGCCGGGCGCAGATAGAAGGAGCTATCAGAGGTTGATCATCACTGCTATAAATAGGCCGGAGCCAAAGACGAGCTTTAAGAGCGAGATCCTGAACGCAAACTCCAATCCATCACTTTGGACGGGGGAAAAGTAGCAACATTTATTACCAAATGTTGTCTTTCCATTGCCAGAGGACGGGGCAACATTTGCATTTGTGAACTGCTGTCCACGACCATCCACGCCTCTTAATCGAAGGCTGATTTAGGGCTCCGAGGCTCTGACAGGCAATCCTAACTCACTGTGAAGGTGACTTGGAGATCTTTCTGGACTGCAGTATGAATACGCAGCTTTCTGCTCTCAGATAAGGTAATTGTGGCCTTCAAAGTCAAGTGCATTTCAAAGTTGATGTACTTTTGTATGTACAAAAGTTATTCTCACGTTTGTCTTTGGGACCAGCCCACAGCTGTACATCATTGTGACATGTTGAAATTAGAATTTCAGTCATTTTGGCAGGAGCAAAAGCTTTTCAGATCTATCCTCATCGATTGTACTATTTGATCCTAGTTAATCTTACCCTATGTAAACGCCTGATGCACTCAGTGAGGCGTCCCACAAGGGTGGGAAGATTTTGACAAACACCTCTGAGGTGTCATCAAAATACTTCAAACAAAGCTGTCGATCAGGTTCCGCACAGCAGACGCCTGCACTGGGAAATTATCGATCCTCCGAAGCAGAGACACCCTGTCAGTCTGTCTAATACACACCAGTATTTCTCTTGGTGCATGTGGCACCTACATGACCTGCAGTGCTGCGGGCCACAGCCTACTTCAGAGGCCATCGATCGGAGCGTGGGATCACTGGGTAGAAGGTTGAGATCTGAGGCAGGAGATTGAAATTTCAACGACAAATTCACAAAGGCCATTAAACCTTCAAAAGCTGATTTATGCAGTACGCAGAAGGTCTTACGCATTTGTACAAAGAACGTCGTTATTCATGTGATCTGTGATTGTTATTTATTCCCAGTCTGGTACTGCATGCGTCTGTCCTCCCTCAGTGTTTCCTTAGTCACTGTTCAACTTTGAGTACCATTACATAAAGTGGCATCAAACATCAATCCTAGCCACTCTTGGTCATTTGTTTCTCTTGTGTTATCAGCAGCGAAACACCCCAAACTGCTCCGCGAGCAATGATATCTAAGACAGGATGAGCAAAGCTAATTTTTTGTAATCTAATCTGTGCCTATCGATAAGTGCAAGTTTCCATCTTCCCCTTTCTCTCCAGGATCTGATCTGGTTACGTGATTGTGTGTGTGTGTGTGTGTGGTCCACCACAGACCTGCAGTGACTATTAAACACACATCATCAGTGACTCTGTAATTGCTTCATACACAGCGTTTGATTCTATTATGGACGGACTGATTGACAGGCTGAGCCCTGTCATTGCACTGTGACTCATCCTGGCCAAAGCGATTGAGCGTGTGTGTGTGTGTGTGTGTGTGTGTGTGTGTGCGCGCGCGCATGCATGTGTGTGCATGTGCTCAGAATGAAAGTGTTGACTTTGGAGAGACGGGAAAATGAATAGTGACAAGCGTAGAAAGCGGGCTGTCAAAAGTTGTGCGGTTTGAACCCCCCACACAGAAATATCAACACGAAACAAGTGGGGGAAAAAACGCTGTGACTGACTCCAGTGATTTAAATAGCAGCCCTGTTATATTTACACACCTCACCCACACTCTGGGTATTAAACGTTCTTAAACTACAGGCACAACCCGCAGGCATTACACATACAGCATAAAAACAAACGACTTACTCAACAGTTACCATGCTGAGGCATTCTAATGGGCAGCGTATCACTTTTGACTTAACGCACTGACAATAGCTCGGGGGAATTTCGCAGTATATCAATACATCAAATCAATATCAAAACACATCAAGTGATAGAACACGCTGCAGATCGCTTGAGGACTCTCGGTGTACTGGAACATATGTGGTCAAAGGTGACAAACAAGGACAATGTTTTGGGGTTTTTTTTATTCCATTTCTGACAATTCTGGTAACTTCTGGGTCATCGGAGCTGCAGAGGCCCACCCCACACCTCTACCTACCATCTTGATACCGTGACCTGCACTGGCTCGGGAGCCAACAGGTCATTTATCAGTCTTCACACAGCCGCTCGGGCTCCCTACGACTCTTTCACGTATCCGCCTCAAACCCTCCCCTCCAGCCCCTGGAAGGAGACACTTTTTTGTTTCGAGAAACGGTGCCCTCCGCCTGCGGCTCAGATCTCCTCCCGAATATGACGCCCCTGCAGGTAATGAGACAACTTCCCTTGTTAGATTATGTCTAATTAAAGGTGTTAGATCAGATCAAAAGCTCTCCCAAAAAACACACTGCCTCTCTCCGCGGCACTGCGATGATTAAAGCGGGCTCCTTCCCCGCAACGCCCCCCCCCCCCCCGGCTGCTTCTCCACAGCAGCGATGCTCGCCGGGTCAGACGGTGGCAAACTCGTTTGAGTCCTCCACTGCCGGAAACAGCAGACGGGTGCAGCATACAGCACGGAATGAAGAGTGAGCCACAGATTAATCTCGGCCGCTGATCAGAAATGACACATACGTTATAGCACTACTCTCAGAGGGCTGCCCTGCTGCCCCTCAGATGTCGAAGGATCGCGTGGTTCTATTTCAAACATCTCTCGAGCGCCGTGTGAGTAGCATTAAACGGCCGTGAAGACAGCGTAAAGGCAGACCGTTCTCCCCCCCAGACGTTAAACCTTCCTGGGGCTGACAGGTGGAGTGGCGTCCCGCTGCTCCAGACTGAGAAATGGCGGCCCTCTCCCAGATGTGCCGAGTCCCTGAACCGGGGGAACGGGCCAAGAGAGAGAGAAGAAGAGGGGGAGATATTTATTAATGGCGAGCTGGCTGTGCGGGCTTGACTCGCCACCTGGGCTGCCTGTCAGGTACAGCTGCTCCACACCGTTTCCTTTTTTTTTTTTTCGTCTTCTTTTTTTTTTTTGCGCACTCGAATCACATCTCCTTGATTCAAAGTCGGTGGCACCAGCAGCTGTTTGTGCCCAACACTTCGGCCTTCTTGAGCACTTTCAGAGGCGACAATCTCCCCTGGAAAATCGATCAAGTTTTGGCTTCTTTTTTTTTCGGAGCCAAATTCAGAATAATCTTGTTTTCGTACCAAACGTGGCTCCAGGTGCGGAGGAGAATGCGGCGCCTTGTTTCCAGCCCGGGCACAGTGGGTTTGTGATGTGTCCCGTGCAAGGTGGAGGAGAGTATCATTTTTTATGCTTGGGAGGCCATGGCTCATTTCCCTCATGCAAATGAAAGCTGCGAGCAGAAGTGGGGGAGAAGGCAAATGCAACTGGAAGGCTGACAGTGCTGTGTGGAAAATGTTGTGTGACTGGGCCCGGGACTCGCACAGTCCCCCAGTGTGTGCCACTGAGGGGAAAGAGAGGGAGTGCGCCGTAGAGGGGGTCCTGGGTGGGGATTTCCTTTTCATGAGGGCTTTTGGCATTGAGGGGGTTCTCGCTCTCAAAACTGATGCCACGTTCACGTTGAGGTTCGCTGCAAAGCGTCCAGCTCTCTCTCTCTCTCTCTCTCTCTCTCTCTCTCTCTCTCTCTCTCACACGCACCCTCACATGCATTAAAACTTCGAGCCGTGAGTCGATAACGATGATGACTAACGCCAATCTCTCTGACTGTGTGTGAGTGGGCAGCGAGCAGAATAAGCGGAGCCTGTGGTTGTAGCCCGGGTGTCTGCTGGGGATCTGTGGAAAGCTGTGGTGAGGTCTGTTTTTGTTTTTCTTTTTTCGTCTTTTATTGAGAATAGAAATCTCTGGAAGCGGGTATCGACGCAGAGGACAAAGACAAAATCTCCAAAGCTAGTGAGAGGGCACTTGTAGGCTCTCAGCGTTGAAGAACTTCATATAGGCAGCTACCATCCTCCAGACAGCAGTTCTGGAAGTTACGTAAGCTCCTGATATAAATACACTGTTTTTTTTTTCTGCTATGAGAAGAGAGGCCAGCTGTGAGTGAGGACAGAATTGGAGCACCTTGTTCCTTTTATACTTTGTGCCCAACGAGGTCCCAGTCCAGCGCCTACGATCTCCAACAGTGGACCCATTTCAGTGTGTGCATACTGTGGGGAGATTGTGCTGCAGTAACCTTACACTCAGGATAAAGTGATGGAAGGGAAATCTGGAACACCGGTTTCCCTACTTGCATTTAGTTGGCTGTTTCTTCCAAAGTCGGCAATGAATGGCTAAATTCATTAAATCTCTACCACGATGTGAATAACCCCCCCCCCCGCCCCCGTCCCACCCCACCCATCTGAAGCCCAGCCCTGCAAGGGCTCCACAGCAACAAGCTGTGAAGCATATCCAGCGGTGCTCTTTCTAGAATAAACCACATGGTGAAGACGAGACACGCCACACACCAGAGTGCAGCATCAGTCTAAAGTTTCAATCAAACAGGATATTAGGCAGAGGCGGAGAGGCAGCTCCACTCGATCGAGTGTGTGGCTCTTTGATTGGTCGGAAATGTAGGCCTACACCTACTGCAGATGTCACACGAGGTCACCTTTACTCTTTTCCAGGAAGTGACAGCTTTCGAGGAAGTTCAAGTCTCAGTGGGGTCTTGGGTAAATGATATGCAAAGTAATGCTTTTGTGCACACTGAGGGTGGACTCGACTCTGGGATGTGTTCCTGCTGTATGTGTGTGTATGTCAGGTGAGTCACGTTTTTTGGAGAAGGCAACTAGAGTTGGTTGGCTGCTCTGCCTCTGCGGATTCATAAAAAGAAATGCTTTAAACATGAATACATTACAGTCAATAGCCCAATAACCTGGACTCCGAATGTGAAATTTCCCTGCACACTGTCACTGATGTCATCTTGAGAGTTGCACATTTCTAAGTGGAGGAGCGGAGTGAGTATTGCTGAATTGCTCCTGTTTATGAGAATTCATGTCTCTGAAGGAAAAGAACGATCATGGGAGCACATGTTCCTTATACCCCGTGGTGCTTCTGGTGAGGAAGGGTGCGTTTTTGTTTTGTTTTTTTTAATGAACAGATTCCTCATACTCGAGGAGATGGTGCAAAATAAGAAATGATGAATGATAATAGCGATGCATATGCCAGTCCGCCTGTGGTTCCTACAGACAGCAATTACCTCCTGGGTTTTGATATAGTGTGGAAAGTCGCGTTTTCCTCCATTTTGACTGGAAATGAACTTGCCGGGCTCAGACCCGGCACTGACAGATATACTTTGAAGCTGGGGTGTTCAGCCTTGGTTGTGAGGAGCTGGAGGCATTTTTTCAACACTGAAGCATCCACAAATGGAGCTGAGAGGGATGTTCAGGCCAAGTCTCCTTGAGATCACAAGGACGAGGGGGTGAGGACACAGCTGTCAGAGTTTTGGACATTCAGTTTAGTTACTATTGTGCAGCTCACGAATGACCAGCTCCCGGGCCTTATCACAGGAACACCGGGGCCATGTTTCACGGTTTTCATATCAGCCAATTTGCTCCTGCCGGATGATTCTGTCGCTTCAGTTTGTTCGGTATGTGTATCGTTAATAGTCATTTCCCTTACCTTGAGTGAATCATGATAAACTGTAGTTATGGCTCGGGAGTGTCACACTTGGGTTCCTTTTCTTTTCAGGTTGCGCACAAATAGGGCAATATTTCAAAGGCGGAAAACATTTTGACAGTGCCTTTGTGTTGCAGTGACTTCCAGGACATCTGAGCAGTTTCTCAGCTTCACATCTAAGATTTAGACAGGAGGTAAACACCAGAGCTGCCTAAATGCTGACTTCCATCAGTGTCTGGCAGTGTATGTAAATGATTTCCAAACTAAAAACATGCTGACAAAGCTGTTGGTTCAAGCTGATTGCCTCTCCTCTCCAGAGCACAACACACCTCTGAGGACAATATTGGGAAAACTTTGTGATGTTTTAAAAGCATAGGATCGGTGATATATAGTGTACATTACAACTGACTGAGGAGTGGCTGCAGAAACCTTTTCCTTTTTGCTAATTCGACAATACTTCACAAATTTCAAGCCATGTTTTCATCTCTTTTGTCAGGTTTGAAGACTTCTCAGTGGAAAATAGCTTCAGGGATAGAAATGCTATTTGTCCATGGATTAGAATTAGTCCGTCTCATTTTTGTCTGACTCACATCAGGCTACTCTCGCAACAAACCTAAAACGAGTCTTACTGACAAGACTAACCTAATCTTTGTGTAACTGGCCCCAGGGCTGCAGAGACAAGTCACCCAGCAATGTGCAGTTCACGTACACGTGTCACCAGAGCCGTGTTGCTGGTGTCGGTCCCACAGTATCAGAATCCGGTTGCCAAACTGATTGGCAAATTAAAAGAGCTTTGTGCCTTTCTGGAAAATCAGGAGCATGGGGGAAGTTAGGCTTTCCAACATGTGGTTAGCATGATGCAAGGGTCTATTTTTACCAACGTCATGATCTTTTCCTAAACCTAACCCCAGTGGTCAGAGTGCTTCAACTAACTAAGCAACAACGCTGCGATAAAAAAACTGCAGTAGAGGAGGAGTCATTAATAAAGCAGTGAGTTCTGGCATGGACACAAACCGGAGGTAAAAACCGTTAGACGCCCATCCATAACACCACGAGCCTGTGACAGCCTTGCATCAGCACCAGCATCATTCACGATGGCGCCGGAACAACACCGACACTCCGATGTGAGACTCCCGCGCACACCACTGTGGCGATGATGTCCTTGAGCAAGGCACTGTGTCCCCCGCAGCTGCAGGGTTTATTGCCCTCCCCCGCCCCCCAGGGAGCAATAAACTGAGAGCTGACTGTTTAGAGGACGACACGAATTCATCTTTCACAAATATTGAGTTTGCCGTGTTGAATCTGAAATGAATAGTTTGCTAATCTGGCACAAATCATCCGGTGAATGTGCCACATATTTTGTTTTTTGGCAGTCAGAAATTCTAATATGCCTCAAAAAGATCTATCCAAAATTTGGATATTTGGAGTTACTTGATCTGTGTTACATTTTGAGTCTTTTCAAGCTATGACAAACATATTTTTTTATTAGATTTTTTTGGTTGTGTCCTATCACAGACATGGCCACCTTTCACGCATATCTTGCGCTGCATAAGGGCTTTACACTTATTGGCTGTCTTGTCTGCCACTCAAATGAACGACCGTATGGCTTAACCCTTTCTGATGAGACTAAAAGTGATAAGGCATCCATTACACCTATGCACATCCAGCCTGTTTGTTTGAGCCAGAATCAGACGAGGAACATTTTACATTGACATTTTACACTGACATAGATAGATAGATAGATAGATAGATAGATAGATAGATAGATAGATAGATAGATAGATAGATAGATAGATAGATAGATAGATAGATAGATAGATAGATAGATAGATTAATTGATTGCCTACATGGAAGAGTTCGTGTCAATAAATGTCCCCTGACACAGGGCAACAAACTGCATGGAGCTCATTAATTTGTAGAGCCTGGTTACAGCCCTTGTGAAGCTGCTGGGAGCGGAGCTTCATCCACGGTTCAGGTGCACGCAGCCAATGGTAGCACGCGGGGGGCGTGGTCTGCCTGGGGGCGGGGTCTGCGGCCGCGGGGGGGGCGTGGCCCGGAGCGCAGGCAGCACACCTTCAGATGGAGATGAAGTAACAGCGTCAGGCGGGCAGGCAGCAGAGCCTCAGAGCGGCAGCGGCGGCAGCAGCAGTGTCTCCAGCGAGGACCCGGAGCTTTCTCTTTTTTTTCCCAGTGCCTCCAGGGGAGGACAGGTGACAGAGCCGAGCCGAGCAGCCTCAGCCTCCGTCCTTGGACATTACTGCCGCTCTCCCCCCTCCCGCCCTCCTCCTCCTCCGTGCACCCCCCCCCCCCCCCCCTCGGTGAAACCTTCAATCGATGTTTGTCATCTGCACGCGCTTCGAGCTGATCCTCTGAGCCCGCTCCCACCAAGATGGAAAATGCGCACACTAAATCTGCGACTGAAGTTTTGGACAACTTCGGCGTCAACGAGAACACTGGGCTGACCCTGGAGCAAGTCAAAGTCCATTTCGAGAAATATGGACCCAACGGTGAGTGGCTGAATGTGTGTGCATCTCGAATTCCACCTCGCAGCCTGCGCATGCTGCTGCCTCCGCCGAGCCCCTGTCATGCTGGCACGCATCGTGCGCGCAAAACAAACGGTCTGCCTATTGCCGTCGTCGTGCGCATACCTGTTTGAAACATTCATGTCAGATCGTATCACCCTGGAGAAAGTTGCCGCAGCCGGGCCGGAGGAGATCTCTGCGCAGATAAACTCATTGAATTAAAGTGTGGGTCGATGGGGGGTAATTCATTTAGAGCGACTTCCTCTCTGTTTTTATTCGGCACCCACCCTGAGATCTGCGTATGTCGGTTCCAGTTCAAAAGTATGTCAGGTTCACTTAAGAGAGCTCTATTCTCAAGGAAAACAAACCCGCAGCCCCCTCAGACTATTGACTGCGTGTGTGTGTGTGTGTGTGTGTGTGTGTGTGTGTCTGTGTGCGTGTGTGTGTGTGTGTCTGTGTGCGTGTGTGTGTCTGTGTGCGTGTGTGTGTGTGTGTGTGTGTGCGTGTGTGTGTGTGACATCCCAGGCTGACATGCACGGGGATCAGGAAGTGTGCAGAGCAGGCAGGCTGGGTTAGCTGGCGCGTGAGATGATGAGTTTGTGAAGATAATGAAACAGAAAATCTTGAACAACCTGTTTTCACTTTCAGCACAAGTGGTGCACATGGTTCACACTTTTCGGTTCGAGTTACAAGATTAGCAGCAGGAAGCCGATGTGTGTAAAAGAAAAGGGGAGAAAAAAAAAACAGCCACTGACGTGGACAGCGTTGAGTGGCAGGGACACTTCTGCCCCCCCCCCCCAACCGTCTCTCTGAAGGCTCCGTTTCCCTGCCCCGCGTCAGGTGAGAGTCCGACTTCCTCCTTGCGCCTCGCAGTCGCTCCTCGCCGGGTGGCCGGCGCGGTGGCTTGTGAGTGTCGTCACACCGAGCCGGGGACCTGACACGGACACACCTTCCCCTCCTGGCCTGTCATTTGCATGTGTGGCCAAGCTGTGGAGCAGAGCGCCGCATTGTGCCACACCAACAGAAGCCCTTTTGTTGCAGCCAGCCACTCTACCCAGGGGCTGCTGATGACTTCATGGAAAAAAAGCAACGTCTTGCCACAGATAACATCTCTCTCGCTCTTAGCTGTGAACTTCCTGCCTTGTGCAAGCACATCACAGATAAAACGCCGGAGGGGAAGGGAATACCCTCTTCGTGTTCTTCTCCGGGGCTGGGATGCAAAAGGGGTCATCCACCACAAGCCAAAAAAGGCAAAAAAAAAACAAAACGCCATCGTATTGGCTCGGGGTTTGTTTTACTATTTTGGTCCATGTCACCAGTGTCGAGTGATATACGGCTGCTTCCCCTCCAGTCTCCAACCGCAGGCCCTGTGCTGTAGCCGAGTGCGAGGTCTCCGTGTGAGCCCTGCTGTTTTTCTCCAGGGACCGTCCCCTCAGATCTGTGTGCTCGTGTGGCCCGCTCCACCGTTCCACTCCACGAGGCGTAGTTAGCGGGATCTCATTATCGGCGGGATCATTAACCCGAACCAACATGTCCACAGACGAGGTCTCCGCTGTGCGGCCGCTCGTGTCCCCCAGCCGGCTGCACCCTGGGTGAGAGGAGGCAGGGAAAGGAGGTGGGATGGGACCTGATGTGCAGTCACTGCACCACTAGCCCACTGCTGCACGCCATCTACGGGGGGCGGGGGGGGACCCTGAGGGGAGGGGGCTGATCGTGAGACATGTTTGACTCGGACGTCACACTCCTGCGTGGGTCCGGACCTCTGTCTGGGATTGGGTGAGGGCGCTGGCAGACACATTTAGAGATTTTAAAACCTCTCAGCTGACCAAGAACCGCATGACAGTGCGCCTTCCCTCATTACGTCTGCAGATAACCGGGGAGACGAAGACGTGATGAAACTGATCAAACTAGGCAGATAAACCTAATGGTCATTGTGCAAAGCGGTGGCGCCAGCCAGCGAGTCGAGCAGTGCGAGAGCTGTGCACGCACAGAAAAGTACAACCACGGCATACGGCCGAACGCACAGAATCCTCTCTCCAGGTTGACGCCGAGAGCCGAGGCAGGTGTGGAGGCTTCCCTGGCTCCGTGGCAGCGCGCAGCGTCACACTCTCTGATGCCCGCCTGAGATGCGGGGGAAAATGAGCCGTGGCTGCCACATCTGGACAGTCTTTCTCTACAAAGCAGTGTGCGCTGCCAAACGGAGGCGGCTGACCTTTCATTCACACCTTTCATTTACGGTCCACAAGCAGCTCCTTTTATTGGCAACATTCACTCACAATCTCTCTCTCTCTCTCTCCCTTTCTCTCTCTCTCTCTCCCTTTCTCTCTCTCTCTCTCACACGTACTCACACATACACGCGCTGCGGAATTCCAGCTAATTTACTTTACAGGCACCTCACTTCAAAAGACAGTTTATCACTTTCATTGTGAAATAGCTGGCTCTGATATAGTGGAGGAAGTCACAGGCCTCCCTCTCTCTCTCTCTCACTTACACCCATACTCTCTCTCTCTCTCTGTGTGTGGGTGCACCAAGAATGTTTGTGCTGTTCCAGCTTGTGCTGCCTGATGATCGTATCCTGTGCACTTGCAGCCCCAGTTTTCAGAGGCACGGCCCGCTTCGCTTTTTGGGATGGTGTGACTCAAAGGTCGCCGTGGTCTCGAGGGGCAAGCAGCCGCTTTTGCTGCAAGGGAGGTTCAGGGGTGTGGGTCCATATGTGCGGAACTGTAGGGCCGCTGAGGACCACGGCAGCAGGGTCTCCAAAGGAGCAGGGGAAGTGCATGTAAAGGAGGGCCGCAGGAGCCCTCTATTTATCGACTCCTGAAGTGGGTTGTTTTGCGGAGGTGAGAAAACGTCGAATCGCACTCGTGTGCGTGTGTGTGTGTGTGTGGCCACGTCACGAATCAAAACAGGTTACGTACACCGGCCTATTTGCCCGAGAGCCTTCCAAACACGTCCCCGTCGACACTCCCTCCCGGAGAGTACAGTTGCGCAACGCATTCAGGTTCAGCAAGGTAGCGATGCGTGTCGCCGCGCCGAAGCCATGCGCCGTCCAGTATGGGCTGCGCATGTTGACTCTGAGCGCCGGATCAGTTTTATCGACGTGGTCCCCTCGGCACTGGAGCCCGGAGCGGAGACAACTCTGGGGGCCAGGCGCCTCTTGTAGGTGCCAAACAACCGGTGCGACCTGGAGAGCGTCTGACGCCACTCCTCGGGGCGAGCTCGTGCACCGCGCGGCGCTCCCCTGGCTTCTGCTGCCACAATAATGATTACAACTTCCTCTTGTGGAACCCAGCTCGCTGTTGTTTCTCTTCCTGTTCTGCAACCCGACATAAAAGCAGCCTGACCTACTCGCTCTCGAGTTTGAAAGACGAGAAACGTTGTGCCGTTTCCGGTTCCTCCTCCTCCTCCTCCTCCTCCTTCCACCACGCCGACACACTCGAGGCTTCTCGCCCCCCCCCCCCCTCCACCGGCGGTGGTCGGCCCGCGCGCCGAACTGTTGAGAAAATTGCCCAGTCGAGAGTTGAATTGCGGCGACGGCGTTGGAGTTGTGTGGGCCGAGGACGAAAAAAAAAAAAGAGAGAGAGAGAGGAGAGTTAAGTTGTAGAAAAGTGATTTGAAGTCCTTGGGGTGTTGAGTCACTTCCCTCTTCTCCTTCTTCTTGTGGGCTCTGCGTGTGCCTGCCCAGCTGCCTTTCAAGGAGCTGTGATCCTGTTGGAGCTTGTCACTTGTCTTGCCTCCTTTCCCTCCTACCTCTGCAGCTGTCACTCACCATCATGCCCTCATGCTAAGATGCCGCGGTTGAGTCATCAGGCTCCAACGCACACTCTCTCCTCTCTCTCTCTCTCTCTCTCTCTCTCTCTCTCTCTCTCCCTGCTGTCTGCTGTGCCTGGACGCCCCGCTCCACCAGGGTCCGGACACAGAAACATGTATAGAAAAGTGTTGGTGCTGTGTGTGTGTGTATGCACAGAGCATATGCTGTACAGTGTACAGCATGTCCGCCTGCAGGGCAAACCACAAAGCAAACACCAAGCAATGGAGAGGCATTCAGAGAGAAGGGGAGCTGTGTTTACAGTGCAATAAGTTGCATGTAACGTGACTTTTGTAGCTCACGGTCTGGAAGAATAGCAACACTAGAACAGTAAAGGTTTACGTCTGATGGATAAACCAGTTCAAAGGGATGGGGGAAAAAAATGTCTTGCATTGTACTTTTGTCTCCATAAGTACAGTTTCTAATTAGCACAAGGACTTTATGAAGTAAAACCTCTAAAAGCGAAATGTGTTACTGCTGAGAATCAATCTCCTCTGGCTTTGCTGTTCCTCACAGTGAAACAACAAAAACTTGAAATGCATATTAAGGTTTAGACACCGAGTTGGGACTTAAATTTTAATGACTGACATTCTCTCACAATAATCTTCAGATGATTCCGAATAAAATTACAGCTCAGTTCCACTTCCCGATGCATCAACCCTACATGTTCCTTAAAGCGTGCAGCTGCTGTCTTCAAATTATTGTCAAACCCCACAGAAAAACCAAAAGGGAAAATGAGTTAGTTTGTCTCGCGCCACTTTCCAACTTTCCAGTGCAGTGTGTGTGTGTGGTGCTCAGCGGCGAGCCCATTTGTTCCTACTCAAGACGCGAAGCTCTGAAAACATGTCATAAAATCAACTTTTTTTTCCCCCTGAAGATTTAATCATTTCATAAAACATGTGGTTGTTGCACATGAGTAAATGTTGCATTTACTGGGGGTCTATTTTCAGCTCCGGATTGACTCCTCTGGGTGGAGGATTTAGCTACAGGACCGGGACTTCAGGTCCGACATGAACACAACTGCACGGCCCGGTCCTAGGGTTCTAATGAGCCGGTGATGTGCTTTTAATGGCTTTGTGGAGCTGGATGGCACAGAGGAACATGATATATCAGACTTTGAATGCGCAGTCAATACTTATTATCGGTTTTGGTCTAGCAGAAAAAATTCACTAACTATCACCAGACCCCTTTGCTCAGAGCGGTTTCCACATCAAAGAGGAATTTAATCTCCTATGGATATGCTAAATGTGTTGGTTTTGAAAGTCACACCGCAATTCGCATTGAATGTCGTGTGTTTTTTTTTCCCCCTTTTTAACCACGTCAAAAAAATGATTCCACGCACACGAGCGTCCCCCCCGTCAGCGAAGGCCTCCCGAGCCGAAGCGGGGGATTGATTGGCCAGAAGTGTCGCTCTGGTTTCTAAACCCAGAATGAATCCCAGAAATAGCACGGGCGCTAACACAGATACTTCAGCGCGCCGTTGTGGGGATTGCTGACTGTTTCTCGCCTCCTCCAATTGGCTACGGGGCGGCCGGGCTGCCACCCCGCTCACTGGCCTGTCGGGATGCTCGGAAAAAAACAAACAAAAAAAGAGCGCCAGAGAGAAAAAAGGGCTCTTCGCACAGCTGCGACCTCGAGGAGGAAGTGCCGAGCCCCGACGAGATAGAGGCTTCGGCGCTAATCACTTCATGCGTGTCCTGCTCCAGTTGACAGGGGCCTTTCCTTTTCCTCCGCGACACACCCCAACCAGTCCTCGTACGGCAAGGGGCCAAGTGCCCAGCGGGATGCGCGTTGTTTGACGTGCACGACGGGGGGGGTTCAGGCGAGCCTGAAACCGGGGCAGAATGGGGGCAGAATGCGCAAATACGCTCCTCAGTCCCCTGCAGTTTGACCGTGTCAGCCTATGCCGCTGTGTTGCTAGTGGAAAATGAATTTTGCGCCGACCTAAATGTGTCGATTTCCAGATTTAGCGGAGGACACCGGGCTTGCTGACTGTCCTCTCGCAGGGTGTATAATACGAGAGAGATGCCGCCGTTTCATTTCAGCGCGTGCTATCCTGTGTAACATCCTGAGGAAAAATCCGGTCTCTTTTTCCCTGACCACAGCTCGCTGACGCCAGAGCGGGCTGCAGCCAATGGGAGCCCAGGCAGCCGGAGAGATGAATCTCGTGTCGCTTTCCAACTTAATTGGCCCGAAAAGATAAAATCTCCACTTTTGAAATCGAATCCTCCTCTCCTGACGCGCGGCTTTGACGGTTTCCTCTCCGTGTGGAGAGAGAGAACGGCTGATCAGGTAATCAGACGCAGGGGCTAAAAATCATCTGAGCTGTAATGAGCACGGCTTCTCCTCGCTCCTCCGCACGCCGAAGCCGTTAGTTCCCCTTTTTTTTTTCCTGTCTAGATGATGCGACGCTCGAGTCGCAGTCACTCCAGCCCTGAAGAGTGGATGCACCGGCAGGTTCCTCTGCGCATTCCTCCGGTGCTGGTTGGGAAAATGTTACTGCAGCCTGAGCCTCACCCTGTTGCAGGGAATTGAGGAAAACATTCGATCGAAAGAACTCGGAGCCTTTTTCGAGCTGTTGGGAATGTTATCTGAATAAATATATGGGCCAGCCATGGCCAAGTGGTTAATGATCTCAACTTGTAGCCCAAGGTCTCCGAATTTCCTGTAGGGAAATTCCCCGAGGGATGCATAAAGTACCCATTCTGCTCTATTTCTGCGCTGTAATTGCGCTATGTTTTTAAAAGTAGCCGTTAATGGCTAAAGAGATGCTAAATCTTAGCCTTGCAGTTTACCTCCGTTGGATCTAACGTCATAACCTTAATGATCCCTCGACTTGTCAGGTCAAATCAGAGCTCGTTTTACACCCTCATATATCAGCAATACTTTGTTTTGAATGCTTACTAGCAGGTCTTTAGCCTGCTAGACAACCACATGTTAGCCTTCCTGTGGCAGCTGCGTTAGCATCTAGCTCCTGTCCTCGGTGTCAGCGCTCCAGCGTGGCTGCAAACCCCGCTTGTTTGTTTGATCCAAGTGCGATTCAGCAGCTTTAACCCAGCGAGAGAGAGATCGTTCTCGGCCCTGCTTCATTATACTGCGAGCGGGGATCTCTGTGGCCCCCGCCAGTGCTCGGAGACCTCCATCAGGGGTCGGCTGGGGGCCGGGGCCGGCGGGGAAGCCCCGCGCTGACATTTTTGGAAACGCGGAAACCTTTGACGTTCTTGGACGCCTCCTCTGCAGTCACCTGCGCTGCCTCCCGCGCAGCAGAGATAACAAGGTTACACAGCAGAGCGGGCTACATTTATAATTCACATTTGATATGGTTAATGCATTTAGAGCCTTTTCCAGTGGGAGAATACATTAGAGCAGAGGGAGGGAGAGACAGAGACAGAGAGCGAGCGGATATAGGAAGCTATAGTAGACTGTGTCATTAGGGGTAACCTCATCTAGGTATTTATAGGCCTGTTTTACATGGTGATGATTAGTGGATGGGGCTGGATCCTGGAACCGGAGCCACTTCCTGATCTTTCCACTGTGCCGCCAGGCGCCCGCTCTGCTCCGGCCTGCCCTCACCCAGCTGGCTGCTGGCCGCTTATTGGGAGGTGTGTCCGCTCGCCTGCATGCTAACTGCAGCGCAGCGGCCTGCCCGGGCTCCAAAGTGAGCCCGCTCACCTCTGAGCGTGTGGGGTTTGTGCTGCCTGCAGTCAGAGCGCGCTGGTTGCGTAACAGTTATTCTTGGTGAATTTTGACAGACACTGGCACATTATCTCGTGAAAGGCTTGTTTTCGAGGAGGCCGTGCGAGCCGAGTCGCCATGGTAACGGCAGAAAACTTTCCCCCCCGTTTGTAGTTTGACACAACGGTGCTTGTGAATCCTCCTTAACCACGCTCGGAAGTGAAGTTTACTGGGGGTCCTCATAATCCGGGCGGTAATTTGTTAATGGACTCGGTCGGACTAGAGAGTGAGGCTGGCAGCGAGAGATCCTCCGTCAGCAAGATTGTGAGCCGTGTGGACAGATAGATGGATAGATAGATAGATGGATAGACGCCAGGCTTCCTGCTTTTCTTCCTGACTCTCCGGACGCAGAGAGCAGCTCCCTGCCGCTGCTGTTGTTGGCAACAGTCTCCAGGAAGTGTCTCCCCTCTGCTCCATGCTGCTCACTTCTCTGCTGCGCGTAAACAAGCTCTTTTATTCATTGTCTGGGCCGAGAGGGAGGAGGCGCGGAGGAGGTGCTGTGGGGACACGGAGAGAGGGAGAGAGAGAGAGAGAGAGGGAGAGAGAGAGCGAGGGAGAGAGGTGAAGTCAGAATTCAGGAATGTGCCTGGGCAAGCCTCGGGTTGACACAGCCCAGATGACTGTGAGGGAATCCTTGGCAGAGGGAAGCCGGGGAACCCCGCACAACACCTCCAGCCCTGTCCCTCCCTCCTCTCTCCCTCCGCTTTTTCCTCTCGCCTCTCTCTCTCTCTCTCTCCCCCTTTCCCGCTTTGTGTGTCTTGTCCTCCTACTCAGTCCGTCTTTGTCTCCGGCGCTGGAGTCGCAGCCAGCCCCGTCTGCCATAAAGACAATATACAACCGGGGAGGCGCTGTAATGGGGAAACAGGCTTATGTCAGACTGGTGGAGCATGGAAAACAGGAGAACCCACTTCTCCACATTTCTGCTGCTGCTGCTGCTGCTGCTGCTGCAGACTGAGTGCAGCCAGAAGTCCCCCGTGAGTTCAACTGTGTCCAACCTGAACTCTGAAAACCCTTCACACAGCGAGTTCGGAGAGCCCTTCACAGTGACTCATCAGCAGTTATCACACGGGCCGAGGACGGTCGCCCGTGGAGCCCGGAGGCGACCTCTGAGCAAGGGTCAGTCGTATCAGGAATGGCCACTTCTGATAGGAAAACGAATGTCGCTCAGTGCATGTGCAGGTCAGACTGGAGGTGTTAACAAATCGAAGCCCCGCCGAAGAGCTCCGTCCAGATTCTTGTCTCTGTTTGTTTTGTTTTTTTATTCACACAAACGATATTAAGGGAAATTACCAAGCAATTTGCATTCTTAAAACCACAGAAAAAAACACGTCTTGCAGCCATGGGACAATCCCAGAAGTCCCCATATGAGATAATTTCTCTTGGCGCGTCCTGAGCGAGTGGCTGTGAGGGTTTTGTATTTGGAAGGAGGCTCCGGCCTCACGTCATGGCCCTTCCTCTTTCCAGTCCCTCTCTATCGCACAGGCCGGTCAAAACATGCAGGGAAACGTGAAGTTTCCATTGCTCATAGAACCAGAAGAAAAACAAAAACCAGTTTTCCAAGAGAGAAATCTCAACAAAGACGGCGAGCTTGATGCCACGACCAAATGCGCAACATCAAGCGGAACATTTGCCGATCGGCTGCGAGGCCCCTCGTCCCTCATCCAGGTCCCGGGGACGTGATGGATGTGGCTCGTTAGGCTGGAGCTGCCGGGCTGTGGCCCAGCGCTGGTCCTGATGAGGAGCTGACAAACGCAGTGACTAAGCACGCCCGTGTCTCATTGTGGTGACACTGATCAACAGTACTTGTCAATCGCAGTGTTTTTAGAAGATGACTGATGTGTTTTCTACTCACACCAGTGACTCACGCGTGCGGTGGGCGTTGTGTTCCGGTGAATCGAGTCGGCGTGGACGAGACGCTCGGCTCCTCTCGAAATGTCAAAAAAAAAAAAGCAAATAAAAAAAAAAGAAGCAGCCTCTCTTTTCCGGCGGCGGGGGAGAAGTGGCACGACGGTGCGGGAGAAATTGTGGTTTGGTTCCTGTGTGTTTTCGTTTTGTTTTGCCCGGGTTTACCCACAGTCTGGTGCAAGGGGAGCAGACAGCCCGGGAAACGAGGTCCAACAGTTTGAGAGTGAGAGTGGGGAAGTCTGACTTCATCTTCATCTCTTCTGCTAAAAGAGCTTTCAGATCGGGCGGCAGCGGAGTGGTTTTTGTCTGACTGAACGCGGAGCCTGGCTCTTGATTCGGACTGGTACACCACCGGTGCACTGCGTTTTCTCACTCGCGTCGGCTGGACCTGTGGACGTCTCCCGGGTCTCATTTTTAGTTCGGTAAATGGCGGTCGGGAATCCCTGCCGAACGCCGCGCTTGCCGGCAGAGCGCGAGGAGGAGAGTCACATTTGCTCGGCGCGTCAGGAGGCATTCGGTGAGGCGCGGTATTCAAGTTTCGGGAAGATTTCCGCGTCATTATGCTCGATGCCTTTGTCAATATATGAAGTTTCAGTGTTAATATGCAGACCTCGCTCTGACGTCCTATCGGCAAACGGCAAGCCAAGAGCGTGTGAACAGATTGATTCGCGATGATAAGCCATTGTTTGCAAAAGTTGACGACAGGAATGTGCCTCCCAGAAGAGAAGCACAATCCGACACGGCTGAGATCGTCCCGATGTGAATCACGGGCGGACTGCACGCTCACACTTCTCAGAATCTGCAGAGTCCCGTCCTCCGGGGGATTTGAATTCACCTCGGGAGCAGAAGATGAGCAATAAGAGCGGCATCACAGGCCGCCCGCTCTTCCCGAATGTTTGGGAGAGTCATTGTGCAGCAGCAGAGCTGACACTGCTGCTGCTGGCCTGGAGCCACACTGGAGGTTTTTCGGGGGGCGGAATCCGAAACACCTTGAGAATCCAGGAGGGATCACTTGTCTGAGGGGGATTTCTCTGCCCTCAGATGTGAGACGCCGCAGACCTAGTTGAACACGCTCGGAGCTCATTATGGCCCGTGAGTGTACTCGACAAGTCTGACAAAGTCACAGAGGGAGCACGTGCTTCGCTTCCCCGGCCCAGCCATCATTAGATTTCTGACGACACCCGACGTTGCCGGGTTTGTTAGCGAGACAGAGAGAGAGAACCAGGGAGAGAGAGAGAGAATCAGGGAGAGAGAGAGAGAGCTGCAGACTGTGGATGCTTCCCAGCACAACAGAACTCTGGAAAAGCTGCACGATCCGCCGTTCAAATTGAGTCTGTTTACACAGCGAGGACTTGTCAAATAACAATAGCTCTTCCCCCGCGGCTGTTCCCAAAGCCTCGCAGCCAAGTTCAACATGCGTGCAAAGTCCGGATTATCGGCGCTCATTAGCATAAATGACGTTCGTTTGTTTATTTATTTATTTATTGTTCAATGGCAACCAGCGCTGTTTCCTAGGGGCATGTTGGTTCGTGCATATTTCGTCTGTGTTGCGTGTTTGAAATGTGGCAAATGGGTTAGAACTGCATCTTGAGGGCAACTGAAGGTATTTCTCCTGCTTGCTATTGACCACTGAACAGAAAGTCTCCCATTCCCGGGACAAATCTGAATCCCCGGCCGTTCAAAAGCAGAGTGATTCGGCAGAGTGCTTTGCACTCGCCTGTGCATCTCAGATTCATCCAATGTATTAACTGCTCTTTGTCTCTCTCCTCCAACCCCCCCCCCCCCTCCCCCCTCTCCATCCCGTCCTCCCGGCTCCGCCAATTTGATTCCTTTGCAACCGGCGCGGTGTGACATCCACAGAGCTCCCGGCTGAAGAAGGTAAATATTGATTTTTCCAGCGAGCTGCGATCCTCCTCTCCTTTACTGCCTGATTAAGTGTCTTGAGCAGGGCTCCTTTCTCCCGTGTGGACCGAGGGCTAGTCCCTGGGAGTGGACCGCGCCGCAGCTGTCCACCCATAGACACACAGCGCCGTCCTGCTCCTCCGTCAACACGGGGATTGTCTCCCTTCCCGGCTGCTCGGCAGACTAACGTCGCCGCGCCTCCCTGGTCCGAGCGGAGGCCGGTGCGGCTCACAGAGGGATGTGACGTGTCCTTGTGTGTGTTTCAGGGAAGTCCCTGTGGGAGCTGGTGGTGGAGCAGTTCGAGGACCTCCTGGTCAGGATCCTGCTGCTGGCCGCCTGCGTCTCCTTTGTAAGTCCGACCCAGCTGATCAAAACGCCAGTGCCCTTCATGTCATTCGGTCTTGATCTCGGTTCTCCGCCGGGCCCCCCGCGGGTCCACCAGAGCCCAATCTGGACGGCGGCCAGGAAGTTGCCAGCCTGACAGACGGCCGGAGCGGAGCTCAGCCTAGCTGCGGCTCCCTTTTCATGTGGAAACATGTGCATCGCGGGCTTTTCCACTCCGCGTCGATACGGCCTCAGTGGAAACAAAAACCCATCAAGTCAGAAGTCTCTGCGCCGCTGCACCTCGAGCGGCGAAACCCGGTTGCGGCCCGAGGGCGGTGAAGGTCGGAGAGGGGTGGAGCAGGGGGTGGGAGGGTGGAGGGTGGCGGGGAGGGGGGGGGGGGGACCCTGACTGCATAATAACTTCTTTTCCATCTGTTCCAGCGCGTCCCCGGTGCCTCGGGATGGAATTGCCGTTGCTATTTCTGAAAGTCGGAAAATCGCTCTAAAAACGTATGCGGCGCAATATATCTTCGCCGGCTGCTTGTCGCGTTGGCGGGAGGCTCTCAGAGCAGGCGTGGGCCGTGGCTGCAGGACTGCGGAGCGCGGGCTCGCTGTGCGGGCCCCGCTCTGAAAAAGGGGCTGCTTATGGCGGCCCCTGCTCCGCGGCGGCACGGGCCCCGGCGCTCCACAGCGCCCTCGCGGCCCGGGGCGACGCCCCTCCGGCTCCCATCAGGCCCGTTCCCATGTGCACGTCACATGGCAGGGGCGGCTTCGCAGTCTTCGCACAAGTTTGCGGAGCGTGTCCTCCGATGGATCCCTGTTGTTTTTAGCCCTCAGCCGGTGTTTGACTTCTCTGTTTGCTCGCCGTGTTGTGTGACAGCAGCATGATCAGGGAGCGGCTGGGGCGGGTGCACCGCAGTGAAAGTTAAACTTGGCCCGGGTTCATTTGGTTGTTCATTTGACTACATTCAAAGCGAGGCGATAATGGCCTCCTGCCTCCTTTTGCCAGACCCGGGAGCGATGCGTATCTCAAGTAACGCCGGGCAGATCACCCTACCTTGTTGTACTCCTTTGACGGCAAACGCGGAGGAGGAGAAATGGGGACTGTAACGCCGAAACACTCCAGTGAGCGATAGCCCCAGCAGCACCCCGCTTAATCTATTTTATTGTTCCCTCCTATAATTTATCTGCTCCGCTGGAGCCGCACGCTGATCGCCGGCCAACTCTCTGGCAGGGTTTCGATCCAGCAGAGGCTCACAGAGGGCCGCTCTAGCCACCCGAAACAATCGCCGCACTTCCTTGGTCTGAGCCAGAGGAAGGGGGCTGGTCTTTTATTTGACTTTCCATGTCACCACATAAAGTGCCGGGGAGGCGGCGCGCGCAGGAAGGGACGTAAAAAGTCACACATGACAGGTGAATTGGACTGCAGTCCTCTTTTGTTCGCAGCCCATTTTTCAAACGTTGACCTTAAGAGTGTTTCTCTCTCTCTCTCTCTCTCTCTCTCTCTCTCTCTCTCTCTCTCTCTCTCTCTCTCTCTCTCTCTCTCTCTCTCTCTTGTTCTCTCTCTCTCTCCAATAAACGCTACATGAATAAAATGTGTTTTTTCCGTATTTGCCGAGCGCCGCGCGACGTTCCAAAACTCTGGAGACGTTGGGATATAATGGGCCATCTGTCGGCGCGTGTCTCAGTGCTCAGTTATGCATGCGGGGTGTGAGGAGAGGCAGCGTTCGGAGCCCGAACGAGCCGCTTATTTCGGTGACGGAGCCTCCATGGCGGAGCCGGAGCTCGGCTTCGCCTTTGTCAAAGTCAAGCAGTCAAAGCCGCCCCCGCCCCCTCAGCACTCTTCCCATCCCAGCTCGTACTTGGAGTGAGGGCGGGAGTTGGGCTCCCGGACCCCCCTCTCTCCCCTCTCTCTGATTGTCCTCGGGGTCGTCCTTGCGGAGAGGGGGCCGCCGTTGTTGCTCTCCGATCTCGCCGCAGACGAGACGGGAGGACTTACCGTCCCAAATGATGTGCAATGATGAGCTATCGACCGGGCTCGGGCCGCTGTGACGTAAACCCCGCTGCTCGGTACCCCGGCCCAGAGTCTACTCTTTTATCATTTAACAAGCCCCATCAGATCTTGGAGAAGTAGATCCCACGCCCTCCACCCCCCCACCCCACCCCAGCCCCTTCTCCTCCGAGGCTTTTGTTGTGCAGTCATTCTCCCTCCCCGGCGTGCCACTGATGAAATCGTGGCCACACAAATATCGAGGCTTTTCTCTGCGGCGCCGCGCGGCTTTTATCCGTCATAATTTTCACATTCCGCTGCTTATTATGACACCGGCACTTAGTAATATATCGGTAATCACGCTAAGAGTATTGTGCGTTCACCAACCCGGCGGAGCTGCTGCTGGAGCCCGTCCATGTCATCTAATAGAGCGCTGTCGTGTTTGTTTGTGGGGCTTGCTATGCGCCATGCTTCCGCCCGACACCTGCCTCCCCGACCGCTCCGGGAGTGTCCGTCCTGAAAGCGCGCTTACCTGCAGTCGCCGTTTTTTTCTCCTTCTACGTTGGCCGCGGTTCACATGGCTGCGAGGTGAAAGGGGTTGCTCGTGGCAACGCGCCGCCAGGAGTCGTCGCCTCCGCCGCGCTGCGACCTCCCGCAGTCGTTCGCGGCTCGTCGTCGCCTTCATGGCCCCGGCGAAGGGTTGCGCTCGGCGCCGAGGGGGAGGAGATCCCCTCTACCCGCCCGGACCGGAGCCGGGGGGGGGTGGGGGGGGGGGGGGGGGGGGGGGGGGGCGCGAGGTCAAGAACCCGGCTCTCCGAGGTTTTTAGGGGAGCCGTGAGGGGGAACCGGAGGGAGGAGTGAAAATCCCAACTGCTCTGACCGGCTCACAACGAGCTGTCGCACCAGCCACCGGCGACATTCTTGCTCACCACGACGAGGGCTGTTTCGCAAATCGGCCGTGGATGTTCTCAAAGACGGGCCCGTGTCGCCGTCGTCCAAATGTCGTAATTCTGCTCCTCTCCGGCGGCCAGAACGTCATGTCGTACTCGCGCCACGCCGTAAGTGTGGAGGTGGAATGTCCTCTTTAAGATTAGCCAATCAGCCGTGTGTCACGATGAACAAATGCTACAAATTGCGTTTGAACCCTCTCAAACTGTTCACCCTCTGCCGTCAGGTTAAATGGCAAACGTGTTGTCTTGTCGCCACGGCCCAGTCGAGCGGCAACGCTGAGCTGCACGGCCCTCCAGAGGAGGACATGGCGGCATGAGAGAGCCGGAGCTCACAAAATCCTTATGTAAATGTTTTCCCATCGTCCAAGAGCTTTGCTGTTCTGGGTCTAAACTGGGCCTCAGAAGAAGAAGTGTTTAAAATTAGCCCCGTTCATCCAGTGCGATCCCATGATTTTATGTTCCCAGTGATCTAATTTCCTGCTCTAGATGAACCAAAATAAGGTTGGCAATGTACAACTTTTCCCATGGATATTAGCTGTATATCTATTAATCAGCTTTTTTTTAAAGAAGAAAACCATATCCTCATTGTCTTTTTGTCCCCCATGAATGAACATGTGAAACCTCTCCGGCAGAATGAATTACAACTTGCGTATTGGACTAATTAGAGCTGCAGCCTCTAATTAGATTAGTGTGTCCACAACCGCGGAGTGAACGCCAGCCTTTCCCGTGGATGTGAGAAGCGTTTGCTTTTCTTGTCTTTTCGCTGAGCGCCTGCAGTCTCTCCCCGGTCCTGTTTGTCGAGGGTGTATTCACCGCAGAGGGACAGGCCCGGAGCCCCTGGGCCGTCCTCCCAGCACTTCTGTTTTGATTGCGCGGGGGCCGCGAAGGCGGGAGAGCGAGCCAGCTTTGGATCCCCCTCCCCGACTCCAGCCACGCTTTTTATCACCTTCTCCTGGCTGCGGAGGTCAGGGGCTTACTGCGGACATCCATAACCGGCGGCGGCCGCTCGTGTTTTTAATGCAAGCTCCTCCGTAGCCTCCAGGGAGACTCGGAGATCTCGGCTAATAAAATGAAGCCTCGAATCGAGTGCATTTAGGCGTCATCCTAACACTGTAATCGCAATTGAGGCAGCCTTAGAACTAGCAAGTGAGCAGAGACGTCTGAACACTAATGGTCAAACGATGGCAATGAAGCTAAGGTAACGGATAAATAATTGAGATGCGCTCAGCCATGGACAAGCAACTTATTCCCATCATCACTGTGGAATTGTTAACAAACATGAGTGAACGCACACATTAGTAAAAAAGTGCTGGATAGCTGGCTAAAATGTTCCACAAGCACGTAGTGGGAGCGAGACTGCACCACAGGTCAGATGTTTGGAGCTCACTATGGAGAGAGCATCCTGTTGAGGTGCACATCACATCCCGAGCCTGCGACCTCCTCCTCCAGGTGCAGTTAGAGTTTGACCTGTGCGTGTGTGCGTGTGTGCGTGTGTGTGCGTGTGTTCGTCTAGGTGTTGGCTCTGTTTGAGGAGGGAGAGGAGACAACCACCGCCTTCGTGAGCCGCTAGTCATTCTCCTCATCCTCATCGCCAACGCCGTCATCGGGGTCTGGCAGGTACAGTAGATGCACTCACCTGGGTGGGTACAATGCACGCCGCTGGCCGTTCCCATGGTTTGAAAGAGTGACAGAGAGGAAGTCGGCGCGTCCAGCATCTGCTGCTGGGCACGCAGAACATCTGTGTCGGGGCCGGGGGGGTGGGGTGCTGTGACACAGCTGAACTTGACTGTCTGCATCCAGTCAGAAGATAAACAAACCAAGGAGACCCCCCCCCCCCTCCCTCACCCTCCCTCCCCTCCCTCCCTCCCTCCCTCCCTCCCTCCCTCCCGGGTACATTCACGTCATGAGGAAACGTTCTGTTGCTCTGTAAGCAAACAGTGTAACTCTAGTCGAAGTTCTCCCACTGTCGGGCAGCTTCTGGGAAAGCTACCAGTCACTCCACATTAAATAGAGCTTCATTACACTTCAACCCTAACACTAACCCACAATGATGAAACTAACAAAGATGCAGCCAACACGACATGGTGTGTAAGTGTACTCTTGTGTGGGAATGCTTCGTTTAGAACTGCAAGTTCGCTTAAAATGACTTGCAGATGATGAATTCTCTCTAGACCCTCTGCCACCGTACACATAGCTCCCTCTGCCATTTTTCCAATCCCCCAAAGTGAATTTTTGTTTCAAGGGATGGACCTGTTTGTTGCAAGAGACTCCACGGGCTAACATCAGCTCACCCGCCACTGCAACTGTGACAACTGCCCTTGTTCCGACCTTCTCCCCTCTCCTCCTCCCCCTCCTCCTCCGCCTCCTCCGCCTCCTACCCCCGTAGGAGGCGAAACCGCTGAGAATGCCATCGAGGCTCTGAAAGAGTACGAGCCAGAGATGGGGAAGGTGTACCGCATGAACCGCAAGGCCGTCCAGAGGATCAAAGCCAGAGACATCGTCCCGGGAGACATAGTGGAGGTGGCAGGTAAAGCCACGGCTGCGGCCGCTCGCCTCACACACACACACACCAACACACACCCACACACACACCGACACACACTAATTAATGCGTTGTGCAGCTCCAGAAGAGTCTGTGTGCTGTCGCCTAGCTGCCTGTACACTCCTGCTGCACAGCTCTTGCCACCCATTCATGAGTCTGGAAAAGCTATTGGAATATCTCAAACCGGATTACATAAGAGTCTTTTCCCTGGATGTGCAGGTGCCAGGGCTGCTACCCAGTTGTTTCTGTGTGTGTGTTTATGTGTATGTGTGAGGCTCTGTGTAAGTGGCTGTGGTCACCCCTTGTATTTAAGGCCCAGTTTAATTTTCCACAGCCGCCACCCCCCCCCCACCACACACACACACACACACACACCACCCCCACCACCCCTTTTCCCTGCGCTTTCCATGCTCTCAGTCTCACCACCTGGACGCTGCTGGATGTTTGTCAGCTCCTCGCTCACACTTCGTCGTGTTACATGCACACACACACACACACACACACACACACAAACACAGTCCCCTGCTGTAAAGTCGCCCATGTGTGGGCAGAGCGGAGCTAAAAATAGTCTTGTTGTCACTCCGGTTCCAGAACATCTGTGTACGCCAGAGGTAACGTGCTAGCTCACGCACACGCAGACACACACACGCCGGGAGATCACGCCACAGTCAACATGACCGGTGTTCGTCCTCAGGTTTAAGACAGGGGGAGGGAGGGAGGGGTTCTCTCTCTCTCCCTCTCCCTCCTCCCCCTCTCTCACTGCGTTTGCGTGTGTGTGTGTGTGTGTGACAGCAGCACTCATTCATAAGCAGAGCACGCAGGGAGGCGCGCTGCGATGGTCACAGGGAAGCTCCGGCACGACGCAGTCTCGGCGTGGTCTGGAAAATGAAAACGAGAACGCCGCCTCTTGGATGTGCCAAAGGAAAAAAAAAAAAAAAGAGGAAGAAAACCGCCTCCTCTTCCTCTCCCCTTTGTTCACTTGTGCGGCGGCCCGCGCTCCCTCGGAATCCCGGGGCCTGAGGGTCTGCGGCCGCATAGCGGCCGCTCTCCGTCCCCCAGCCCCCCCCCACCCCCCACGTACCGCCGCCGCCGCCACCGCCCTCGGCAGCGGGCGGTGTCGCCATGGCGACGCGGCCCGCGCCGGCGGCTCGGCCCGACCCGGCGAGCCGTCGGGACACCTGCGCTCCGTGACGGCAGGGAGCAGACAGGGAGTCGGGGCCCCGCAGCCCCGACCATCTGCTGTTTGAATAGGCGCCGCGTTATCTCTGGCCGCCGTCAGCAGCTGCTCCTGAGGGGAGGGGGGGGGGAGGGGGGGGGGGGGGGGGGCTGCAGCACGCAACACCTTTCTGCTCTTTTCTTTTTTGTCTTTTCTTCTCAAACCCACCAAAGAAAAAACCCCGTACTACACACATAATCAATGACATTTCGAAATCCTGGGGTTGACATTTCATGCTTTGGTTGACAGTGGGCATTCCCGAATGACATTTTTGCGGTCTGCATACTTCGCACCAGCTGGACGTGGCGTCGTTCTCGTTCCTAGAAACAGCATTTCAAAGTCCTTCTCCGAGTGCTCTTTTATATTTTTTCCGGCACCTTTTTGCCAGCGTCGCAGCATTCAGTGGATCGGCGTCACGCTTGGTGTCGTCCGACTCGAGAGCCGCTCAAGAGGAACCTCGGACCGAGAGGGGACGGGAATCGTAGCAATGGAAGGAACAGTAGCTCTCATCGAGTCGAACGAGTTCACAACGCTCGTCCCACAGTGTGAGGCGGGGTACTCACAAAAGCACACATTTCAACTGACGCAACACGTAATGTGCAAGAGGCTGCGGACCTCTATGCCCAGCGGTCAACCCGTTAAACCCGAGCGAAGCGCTGAAACCGATCACCTTACGCAATAGCTGTCGGGCGCTGGGCGCTCCCCCCTGCCTGACATCGTCCCTGTTGCTAGGCAGTTTTAAACAGGGGTAAACAGCTGAGCGGGGGAGCGCGCCGAGGGGGGGGATCCTCGGGCACGCCCCCCGTACGGCGTTACGGCGAGTCAATATTTTCCTTCCCTCCGCCGCTTTCCCAGGCGTTCCTGCGCCTCGGACCGGCCGGCCGGGTTGTTCCATGGGAACTCCGAAACGAACCAAATGGAGGTATCGGAAAAGGACACTGCCGACCACAAGTGCCGTTTGAGGAGAGAGGAGAACATAAATACATTTACTCGACTTTCCAGCACCGCCCGCCCGCCTCGCCCGCCTTCCTGTAGGTAAATTGCCCGTGATGCCGGGCCACGGTTACGGCACACTTGTTTTTTTTTTTTGCCTCCACTGGAACTTTCCTGTTTTTTTTTTGTTTTTTTTGTTGTTTTTCTTTCTGGAAATGGATTGAGTGCAGCGGTCGGGCCTGTCGGGAGCTCCCGGAGGGTTTGCACAGGACCCGAAAGCATGGAAACCCGCGCCGAGCCTTTCCCAGTCACCAGTCACCATTATGCAGCATGTGAACGGAGGCCTCTTTGCCAGCGTGTTACGCAAGACCAGTCAGACTTTTCTTTTTTTTCTGTACCAAATGGAAGGTTGACTGTAGCCGTCCAAACCAGCACCACCACCTCATCTATTTGGATCCGATGTCCAGTTTATTTATGAATTCTGAGGCTGGCGCTGAGCGCTCCGAACTTTTTTTTTTTTTTTTACTACCGAACGCGCTGTGAAAAACAGTCGGGCGAATTTCAGAGTTTCCTGTTATTCAACAGTCTGCGTATCTGAACTCAGCGTGGCCGCACAAGGATCTCTGTTCCTCCTCGAGCAGATGGAGAGAGCCTGTGGGAGGCCGTGGCAGCAAGTGGAGGTTCTGCAGGGGAGCGGGAGGCTGTGGGTAGGCGTTCTCGAAAGCCTCTCTCTCCTGCCCCGGGCCGGTCCTGCTACCGTGAACCTGTAGCCCCCCCCAGCCGCCTCCCACACAAACACATCATGCACTTCTCTCGCCCCCCCCCCCCCCGTTCCGCCTCTCCCACTCCTGTTCTCTCTCTCTCTCTCTCTCTCTCTCTCTCTCTCTCTCTCTCTCTCTCTCTCTCTCTCTCCCTCTCTCCCTCTCCCTCCCTCTCGCCATGCCTGGGTGTCAGACGGAGAAGTGCTGGGAAACGAGCGCGCGGAAGTGTCGGGCGCCTCCTCTCGCTGTCCCGTCAGGGAAAATGGCCGAGATGTTCCCTCCCCGAGTGTCAGGCCGCTGAGCAAATGTCAAGGGGAGATGATGGCGCTCCGAGGGTGCGCGGGGGGTCGGAATGGGGGGGGGGGGGGGGGATTGAGGAGGGATCGTGAAACGGGCACTCCGAGACGTATCGGCGCGAGAGCGCTCTGAAAAAGTTCCCGCTGTGAGGCGCTCTCCGGAACGAGGCGCTGCCCGTGGAGAGTCTGCGGGAAGAAAGGCAGAAATCTCCCCGTGCGACCTCGTCCGAGCCGGACGCTCGATCTCCCCGGGCCCCCCCTTGTTTTTGTCGTGATCGAAACCGAGGCGCACCGACGGCCGGCGGCTGCGTGGCGAGCGCCTCGCCGCTGCTCTCGCGCAGACGACGATCAGGCCCGCCTGCTTTTGTGAAGGGAGCGGGTGGGGGACGTCGCGTTTGCCTCGAGCGTTTTCCAGCAATTTCCCCACTCCTCTGCTCGGAGATCGCCGCCCGCGGGCCTGCATCAAATGGTCCATTTCTCCACACGCTGGCCGCGTCCTGGCAGTGTGAAAACATTACCATTAAATGCTCATCGTCAGGCCCTGATAAAAGAGGAAGCGATAACCGTTTTGTTTTTGGGGCATTAGACACTTCCAACGCTCCGGCTTTGAAATACGACTTTAATATGCGGGCCTAATAAGCACGGCGGAGGACTGCGGTGGGTAAGATGAAAAGCGTCTTGTGGATTCAATGCAGGCTTCGTCTCTGGCTTCTGACACGTGCAAAGACATGCTGGCTGGTCAGTTCACCACCTCATTCTGAAATATTAGAAGATCCACTTCGTTTTGCTACGTCTACTTTTGTCCTGTTTCAGTTTGGTAATATCGATACTCAATGCAGCACGCTGATAAGCTTGAACACCTGACAAACCGCTCTGCACCTCTGAACTCATCCAACTTGCTCTTTCCTCTCGTTCCCTTTGTCAGTGGGCGACAAGGTGCCCGCGGACATCCGAGTGACCTCGATCAAGTCCACCACCCTGCGAGTGGACCAGTCCATCCTCACAGGTATTTCTCGGCTCCGATCGGGATGCCCCCGTCCACCTTTTTTTGTTTTCTTTTACTGCATGAACGTGACGGGTGATCTCAGGTCGGAGGTCATTTCCCGTTCAGGTGGCGACTTTAAAGTCACACCCGTCGATCTAACCCCGAACAAATCGTCTGGTGTCGTCTTTTCTCTAGGCGAGTCCGTGTCCGTCATCAAGCACACCGACCCCGTTCCCGATCCCCGGGCCGTCAACCAGGACAAAAAGAACATGCTGTTCTCTGTAAGCGGACCCCCCCTAACCCACACCTCCTTCACTGATAACGGGGGTCGACGTCTCTACAGACGAACCTGCTTGTTATTTGCATTTGCAAGTGATGCGATCTAGGTTTCTGAGCGATCTGAGCTCTGGCTCGTCCCCCTCTCCCAGGGCACGAACATCGCCGCGGGCCGCGCCATCGCGTCGTGGTGGCCACCGGCGTCGCCACCGAGATCGGCAAGATCCGCAACCAGATGGCGGCCACGGAGCAGGAGAAGACGCCGCTGCAGCAGAAGCTGGACGAGTTCGGCCAGCAGCTCTCCAAGGTCATCTCCCTGATCTGGCGTGGCCGTGTGGGTCATCAACATCGGCCACTTCGGCGACCCGGTGCACGGCGGCTCCTGGGTGCGCGGCGCCATCTACTACTTCAAGATCGCCGTGGCGCTGGCGGTGGCCGCCATCCCCGAGGGCCTGCCCGCCGTCATCACCACCTGCCTGGCCCTGGGCACGCGGCGCATGGCCAAGAAGAACGCCATCGTGCGCAGCCTGCCCTCGGTGGAGACCCTGGGCTGCACCTCGGTCATCTGCTCCGACAAGACCGGCACGCTCACCACCAACCAGATGTCCGTCTGCAGGGGTGAGTGCTGCCAGGGAGACGGCTCGGGGCGGAGGGCCGCCCGTTAGTTCCCCGGGCCCCTCCCCGTCTCCTAGTTCGACTGACGCTTCATAAAAGCCACAGGGAATTTCCCTTTGA